>PVIR01046338.1:0-10300 GCA_004026965.1 Petromus typicus
AAAATCAACTATGACTTTTTTTTTTAAAGTTGTTTTTCTTTTTGAGACAGGGTCTGGCTTTGTAGTTCAGGCTGCCCCTCAGCTCAGCCTCAAACTCACATCACAGCAATCCTCCTGCCTCTGCTTCCCAAGTGCTGGGATTATAGGCATGAGACACCACGCCCGGCACTGTGGTAAGTGGTACTAATTTCTGCTGGGCTTTAGTCTCCACACCCAGTTTGTATGTGGTTAACCGGGGATCAAACCTGGGTCCTTGCGCTTGCAAGACAGGCGCCGGAACCGCTGAGCCAAATCCCTGGCCCTTTTTTTTTTTTTTTTTTTTTTTTTTTTTTTTAGTATTTTGAGACAGGGTCTTGCTTTGTAATTCAGGCTGACCCCAAACTCACAAGGCAGTTGTCCTGCCTCTGCCTTCCCAGGGCTGGGATTGCAGGTGTAAGCCACCGCAGCATTGTATATGGTTACCGGGCATCCAGCTAGAGACCTTGTGCTTCCAAGGCAGATGCCAGAACCACTGAGCTAAATCCTCAGCCCTCAACTATAATTTCTTAAAATAAAAAACAAAATGTGTTCAATTTCCATGCTAAAATTTCATCATCTATAAAATAATATACTCGAATGCCAGTGAAAAGAAACAGCAGATACACCTGAAAGCATTCAATAAGCAAAAGCAGATTCCAACAGATCTGCGTCTTTAGAGTTGGGAAATAGTAACTGGTGTCCCACTCAGGTTGTACCACACACAAACAAAAACAAAAGGTGACTGCATACGAGCTATAAAGTCAGACTTTTTATTTCCCTGCAGAGGAGCAGCTTCCTAAAGCAAAAGGAGCCCGCTGAGCCCCACAGCCTGGCATGTTCTGTTGGCACACAACCAGCTTGTTCCCAGCATCCCTCAGTCTCGCACTGTCGTAGAGCAAGTCCACAGGCAGAGGCACCAGGTCCGGTCCTTGTTCCACATGATGCTGAGACTCTGCCCTTTCAAGATGCCTTCAGCTTTCAGTCAGCCTCCGAGGCAGAGCGCCATGTGCAAACCTGCAGCCACAGACGCTCAGGAGGGAGCGCAGAAGGGTCAAGGCCAGACGGGGTGACTTTCAATTTTCATCTCAAAATTGAAAATGAAGGTTGGAGCCAAGCCTGTATTTGCTGAGTATGCTCAGGGGCCTTTGAACAGAGCCGCATATCAGCTCTTTTTTTTATTATGATACAAAAGAGAATTCTTACCTCCTTTATTGCTAGGATTATAGGCATGTGCTTTCATGCTTGGCCTTTTCCTTCTCTTCTCCTTCCTCTTCATCTCCTCCTCTTTCCCCCTCTTCCTCCTTCTATGGTACTAGGGTTTGAATACAGGGCCTTCACAGTGAGGTACCTCCCCAGTCCTATTTTTACTTTTTATTTTAAGACAGGATCTTGCTAAGTTGCTAAGTTGGCAATGTTGGGCTCATACTTGTCACCCTCCTGCCTCAGCCTCCCGAGTGGTGGGGTTATAGGAAAGCACCGCCTTACACTGTAGACTAGGTGATCTCTCCCATCAATTCCTCACTCTAGAGAGCTTTCTCTTCCTTTGAGATATGACACTTTTATTTATAGTCCTTTCCCCCAATCTTTACATTTAAAAATATATAACATAGAAAAGTACTTCAAAAAAATTGAAAACAGAAGGATGATCATCCACATTCCCATCCCAAGTGAGTTTACATTCAGATTTTCTCTTCTAGACATTGGGGATAAATATGCATAGTTTTACATAACTGTAATCATGGTAGACCCACAACTTTGGTTTGTTTTCATTTCTATGTAACATTTCCCCCCTCATCCTACACAGTATTTCCCAAGTTAAAGAGAGGTCAGAATAAAAGTCTGTTTGCACCTTATTATGGCATCTCAGTGCTGTAATTGAGGTGCACCTCGCAATTGAGGTGCTATAATTTATTAAACCATTTCACACTGGACATTAATATGGATTTGTTGATAGTAGTTATACACTGGAAATTATCTGAAAGAAAGATATCTTGTCTTTTTGTATTTTTTATCCCTAGCAAAGTGATTCCATCAAGATATATTAGATGAACAAATGCACATAATGAACACCTTTAGGCACAGCTTCTTTTCTGTTGGAAAATTTCCTGAGTAATTTTTCCTGGGACCAATGAGTCTAAGCATGTTCACTGTACATTATGGAAGATGATGTGCTCCCAAACTGGACACACCAATATACGTAAGCCCTATGGAGCCGAGGGAGTGCAGTGACAGGGACAGTCCCCATCGGAGCTGGGCAGTGCTCTGTGGCTGCCTGGAGGAGCAGAAGTGCGGCGTGCACCCCAGGGCGCTCGGCTGAGAGAGCCGGAGAGGCAGTACCCGCTTCGAATTCTTTAGAGAGCTCAGCTACTGAGTCAACTGTTTGCTTGTCTTCCTTCCTCTCCTTCCCTTTCTCTCCCCTTCCTCCTCCTTTCCCTTCTTCTCTTTCCAGTACTAAGGGTTGATCCAGGGCCTTCACACTGCCCTACATCTCTACCCTTTCTTCAAGATTTTTGATACAGGATCTCGATCAACTGCCTTGGTGAGACTTGGACTTGCAGCTCTCTGCCTCAGTCTCTGAGGCTCTGGGATTACGGGTGTGCACTACTGTGCCCGCGTCAATCAGTTCTCGCAGGGCCCCACGGAGGAGAACTTACACAGGACCCTTGGTCTTCCCTTCTACAAACTTACATTCAGCCACCACCTGCCAGCTCCTTGCTCCTCCCCTTCTCTGCCACTCCCCACCCCCCACTCCCATGATGCTCAGCGTGGAAGGCACATTCACTAGAAATTCCAGCCGGTGGAAAGCCAAGGGCTGCTTTAACTCCGTAACTTGAAGATTTTCCAAGACAGCATTAAAAGAGAAAGGTTTAAGGAATTCATGCTGAACACTGAACTAGAGGCAAAGCAATGTACTGAGCTTGTTTGCAGGCCTGGTCAGCCTCCTTGAGATGGAAACTAGGTAGAACCCCAAGCCAGCAGGTTCTGGGGCTGTCTTTCGGGGCAGACTTCCATCTGTGGGTCTGTCTGTCACGAGACAGCACTGTGGGGCCAGATTCCCTGCAGGAGGCTTCCCTCCTCTTAGGAGACACAGCGGCCTTCTTTGGAGCTGGAGTTCAGCAAGTTGGTGCATTCGAGGCCAAAAGTATCACAGTGCTGCTCAATCCATCTATATGCTGTGTGCTAGTCAGGCCGGCCAGCTGCTCCTGAAAAAGGAAGTTTTGCCCCTTACAGAGCAGATCACCACCTTCTGACTTTTCTCTTGGGGGATGAAGTTCATGAAAGCAGTCTGATTCAAGGTTGTTATATTTTCCTGCCATTTAGAAGTGGGAAAGGAAGGAGGCAGTGTCTGCTTGGTATACCAGAAAGCACAGCCTTCAGGACACAAGGCCAGTACTGTCCAGAACTGGGGACTGGCCAGGCGTGTGGGCGAGAGCAAGGGGGACAGAGGTGAACCTGGCAGCCGGCTGGCGGGTGGGGTGTGAGCGGTCAGGGCTGCAACAAAGATCCCGGGCATCCACGCACGAGCTGAAAATGCGTGTTGCTTTCTGATGCCAAAGGGGGCTACTGCTTAGTTCTTCTCATTTATTATAAAGGACCTTTAAAAGCCATTTTCTTCATCTAAAAGCACTGTCGTTCATTATGTTCACTTTTAGCTTCTCAATTATCTCTGAGGTGTAAAGTTATCTATCTTATAATCAAATCCCCATGTGAAAGATTAATTGTTCTGCCCGTGAGTGATAGAGCCCATCCGCCCCGCAGCTCTCTAAGCCAGAATGACTGGAATATTCACTTTGGTTTGGGGGTAGGAAAGGATTTGGGGGGCCCCTAGGGATTGGCCATATCAAAGACCTTTGCTATCCCCATCCTTTTTTATTTTGGGGACAGAGTCTCTCTAAGTGGCCAGGCTGGACTTGACCTTCCCCTGCCTCAACCTCCCAGTGCTGGGACCACAGGTGTGCACCACCATGCCTTGCAAACAAGGGGTTTATCTTTAAATTTCACTCATAGCAGCACCTAAGATTGTGAGCCGCTGAGAAATACTGTTCTTTCAGGGCCACTGCTGTCCTCAGTGGTTACTTGCAATCCTGGTGCCCTGGGTCTCTTCCTACTGCTTTCAGAAATGTCCCCCACCCCATGCCAGCCCAGGCTAGCGACTTGAGTGTGGAAAGAGAACTCCGATGATTGTGGATGAATGAGTGAGGTGGCTTGGAGCTGGGGCCTAACCGTGCCGCAGACCTGCAGAAAGCCGCTGGTATGCGTAGGGACTTCGGCCCGAGAAGCACAGTTGTGAGTATGGACACCCCACCCCACCCCACCCCAAGGGTTCCCAGAAGTCCTGTCAGCAGCTGGTAATGCTCAAAGACATTTGCCCCGACTGAGTCCAGGGCAGCAGCTGGTCCTGCTAGGGATCCCAGTGGCACCTGGAAAATGTCTTCGCTCTGAGGAAGAGCCCCATTAGCACACGGACTCAGTTGTATCCTTTTCCTCCGCACTGCTGTGGGGCTTGGATTGCTTCTTCCTGAGGCCCGGCCCCAGGGAAAGCCCGTGTGCTTAGCTGGCTCACAGGATGTGCTTTGCAGGGAATGCATTCGTTCCCAAAAGGTAACTGCAGTTAGCAGCAGCACTGTGATCCTGAACGGCGCCAATTAGAGATAAGACTAGTGAGAAATAGCTCTCATGCGAACATGAGACAAGACGCAATATCCAGTTAAGCTAAACGCCATTTCCCATGACTGCTGAGTGCCAAGGAAGGGGTGAGATCTCCACCACCGGGGAGAGCGCCTGCCAGCTAGTGTGGTTCGGACCAGGTCCAAACAGCAGGCTTCATCAGAGTGAGTCTGTAGGCAGGAGCCAGCACACCGGAAAGGGCCTCCACGGAGACCCGAGCACGCAGGCGTGGGACGCAGAGAACCCGACTGCCAGCTCACAGCCTGTGCTGGCCAGCAACCAGGATTGGGTGCAGAAGGGCCAGGTTGGGGCCAGATTGTGGAGAGCTTTAAATGTCAGGCTGTGGGATTTATCAGGGGAAGTGAAATGATCAAACAGGTGTTTCAGGAAGATAAATTTGAAGAGAACGTGCAGGATGAATCGGAAAACCTGGAAGCATGGCAACAATTAGGAGGCTGTGAGATTAATTAGGTTGTTGCAAGAGTCCTGTGTGAGTTGACAAGGGTGTAAATGAGCAGAGGGGAAGCAGGAGTGGGACAGGGACAGCTGCGAGAGACATTGTTAAGAAAGAATAGACGAAGTCTGCTCTGATTGGATTGGGGACCCAGGGAGCTCCAGGATCAAAGACACCAGTTTTGAACAGGACGGTGATCAGAAGGGGATGTTAGGCAAGGCTGGTCTCAGCAGATGCGGCCTGTTTCAGGTACACAGTCACTGGACGGGAAATACACACACACCCCACAGTACGGCACAAGGAGTCTCGTGAGATGGTGCAGTTAAGTGCAGAGGGGAAAGAGATGCCCGTGGTGGCCTTGGGAAGGCCACTCAGTTGTGGAAGGTTCCCCTGATGACGCTAGTCACACAGCTGCATGTCTTTGGCATTGAAATACTACACCTTAGACTGAGAAATCCAGGTAGCACTGTATTTTTATGTCTCAGTAGAAGCTAAATTATAAATGCTTCAGTATGTCCTGAAACAAATCTGTTTAAGGGTGATACTGACAGAGGGAAAGAATGATAAATATAACGACACAGAAAACACAGTCCAGACCAGCAGATCCAAAGAGCCAAGCAATGCAAAGGAAAACGTGACACACCCTACAGCGAGCGATGTTGATACTGATTTATTCTAATAAAAAGTTCAAAACTTTCCTGCATCTGGGGCCGAGGACGTAGGTCAGCGGTAGTGTGTGTTCACCACACATAAGACCATGGGTTCAATTCCCAACTGAAGAAAAAAACTCCTGCTGTCTCTGCAGTGCACTCTTTCTGAAGGATGAATCCAAGTTCTCCCGAGGTTTTTAAATTACATAAAGGCAGGGCCAGGCATTCAGCTCACAGGTTCTGGCGTCTGCCTGACAAGTGCAAGGTACTTTGATCCCCGGTACCACATATCACAACACCGGGCGTGGTAGCTCATGGCTAGCTGAACTACAAAGCCAGATTCTGTCTCAAAAAACTAAAATTAAAAACCAAAAACATAAAAGCTATACATTGGGTGTGGTGTGCATGCCTGCAATCCCAGCAGTTTGGGAGGCTGAGGCAGGAGGACGGCAATTTTGAGTCCAGCCTGAACAAGATAGTGACATAGTGAAACACACACACACACACACACACACACACACACACACACACACACGTACACACAACATGGAAATGTAGCTCAAGTGCACACCTTTTTTATTTTTTTGAGACAGAGTCTCACTTTTTGTAGTTCAAGCTGGCTCTGAGCTAACTATGTAACCCAGGTGAGCCTCAAACTCACAGCAATCCTTCTGCCTGTGCCTCCAGAGTGCTGGGATGACAGGTGTGAGCCACTACGCCTGGCTAGTTCAAGCATTTTTGAAGTTAATACAGGAAAGCTACCTAGAAAATAGCTAATCATAATCATGTAACATGTACATAAAATATCTTTGATTTTACTACGTAACCCTATTTCTTTTTGAGTGTCATTTAAGATATAAAATAATACAGGGCAGGAGGAGTGGTTCAGTGGTAAAGTATTTGTTTAACATGTGTGAATTCTAGGTCAGATCCCCAGCACTGGGGAAAAAATCTAAATATATGGACTAAAAGCTACCTTAAACTCTATAAGGAAAAAAAGATCTTTGGTCTTTATGTAGCACCAAAATTTCTCTTCACACTTTAATAAAGTGTATGCAACTGTACAGTTTAGCAGCAAAGCAATTGTTAGTATGGCCCTATATGTAGCATGTTTCAGTGATATTTTCTTTTAAAATTTCATGGCAAATAAATTTAACATATAGCAAAAGCAATTAAAAGCTCTCTTCATTTGAATATCACTTAAAATACAAGAATTTTCTGAAAGCTTCTTAAAAAATTTACAAACTATATAAAATGGATACATATATAATACTTGAGAAGACACTAGTTTTAGCTATTTTCAGGTTTACATAAATGTGATGGAAGCAACCTCTGTATCAGTCTAGAAATACATGTGATAGCTAGCAGCTACTTCTCTTGATGGGGTATCTTTCACTCTCTAGGTATTTTAAAGACTTTAAATGGACAGGACATCATTAGGACTGTAAAGAAAGAACTCTAAAAATAACAGCATTACAGAGGAGTGGAACAGCCTGCTAAAACCAAGCAGAGCGCAGTGTTTTTGACCTTCACATACTCTAAACTAAACACACTTAATTCTGCTAACTCAACCTAATAGTTGACTTTTTTGTTTTCTTGACACGGTCTTGCTTTGTAAATCAGACTGATCCTAAACTACGTAGCCTGGGCCAGCCTGGAACTCACAGCAATCTTCCTGCCTCTGCTTCCCGAGTGCTGGGAATACAGGCATAAGCCACCACACCCGGCACTGTGGTATGTGGTACTGATTGCTGGTGGGTGTGAGCCTCCATGCCTGGCATTGTTGTATGTGGTTACTGGGATCAAACCTGGCCCTTACACTTGCAAGGCAGGTGCTGGAACCATTGAGCTAAATCCCCAGACCATCTTTTTTTTTTTTTTTTGGATACAGTGTCTTGCTGTGCAGTCCAGGCTGACCTTGAACTCACTATGTAACCCAGGCTGGCCTCAAATTCGTGGTGATCCTCCTGCCTCAGACTTCTAAGTGTTGGGATTGCAGGCTTATACCCCCATACCTGGCTCAAGAGCTGACTTTTAAAAATGCCAGTACTATCAAGTATCCTTCAATAATCTTTAAAAACATTATTTAGAAATTAATTTCACTTGTTTAAATATAGGCTGTAGACTGATTTGCAGAACACTGGAGGATCAGATAAAATTAGTACATTTTCTTTCGTTTAAAATAAACTACTACATAACACAACTAAAATCCGTTTTTGAATGAAGAATCCTGTGGATAACACTTACCTTGGGGTTACTATGAAAGACAGCTATTACATTTATTTAACTGAGGGGAATTACAAGGTTTGCATTTAAAAAAAAAAAGTCCAGAGTGTTGTGATTTTGTATTGACTGAAATTTCTGAAAGGTAACATTTCTTGGAGTGGAAGACATAGGACAGACTTTCACAAGAAAATGGTATACTAGCTCATTTTTTGTTACCCTCCTAACAGCTTATTTCAAAACAGACAGTGGCTAAGATGCTTAGGTTCAACTTCCTCTGGTTCAATTTATAAAAGTCCAAACATCTGGAATTAAATGACCCATTACTCGCCAAAAATCCATAAAATATTCACACCAGACAAACCAAGATTAACTCTCCTGTAAAGAGAAAAAACAGTTTCAGTAAACTGCTTGCCAAACATGTACGGTCTTTTTCTAATAATGAAAACAAGTCTCTTTATAAGAAATATGTTTAACTGATGATATTTAATACAATTATGCAATAAAGTATGTTATATACATAATTTACCAGGTGAACTGTAGTAATACTGATTACTTTAACTGCTTAAAATCCAGGGTTAGAATAAATTTAACTTTAAGAACTATCATATCAGATAGTAGAAGTAATGGAATAATTTTAGTAAGATTAAAAGTATCATCTAAATTTTTTTTTTTTTTTTGAGAAAAGGTCTCACTTTGAGGTTCAGGCTGGCTTTGAGCTCATAATGTACCCCAGGCCAGCCTTTAACTCACAGCAATCCTCCTGATTGTCTCCCAGGGCTGGGATTGCAGGTGTGAGCTACCACACCCGGTATTGTGGTATGTGGTTACCGGGGATTGGACTCTGACCCTGCACTTGTCAGGAAGATGCTAGAACCACTCAGGTAAATCCCTGGCCCAAGTATCATCTAAATTTTTAAAATGGCTGGACTTTGTGGTACATGCCTAATTCTAGCATTTGGGAAGCTGATGCAGGAGGACTGCTGGAAGTTTGAGGCCAGTCTAAACTATATAGCGAGATCCTGTTTCAAAAAACCAAAAACCAAAACAAAACCAACCTCCCCAAAACCAAACAGTCCTTTAAAATACAGTTAAGAATAATCATAGGATTGGGGGCTGGGGAGTTAGCTCAGTGGTGCCGGCGCCTGTCTTGTAAGCGCAAAGGCCCGGGTTCGATTCCCCAGTAACCACATACCATACTGGGCGTGAAGACTCACACCCATCAGCAACCAGTACCACATACCACAGTGCCTGTAATCCCAGCACTTGGGAGGCAGAGGCAGGAGAATTGCTGTGAGTTTGAGGCTGGCCTGGGCTACATAGTGAGCTTAGGGCCAGCCTGAACTACAAAGAAAGACTCTGTCTCAAAAAAAAAAAAAGAAACCAAATCATAAACAAAATATTTTTATAATATTAGTAATATAGTAAATTCTATATTCCATCTAATATATATATATACATATTTAAACTATTCCTAGAAACTAGAAAAATATGTATTTACTGACATAGAAAAATGTTTAAGATCTGCTGTAAGATTAAAAATTAGGTCTTAAAGAGTAGAAGCTTGGGAGTGATACTGAAGAAAAACAACCGACTTGCTCAGAAAGCAGCACTGATCACCCCATGAGCCTCACGGGAGGTGGGCTGCGAATGAGCACAGGGCAGCTTGATTTCTGCTTGTACCCTGCTTTACAGCTTTATATTTTTCTACCAAACACATATTTTTGTAATTTAAAAAATACATGAGAATCATGTTTGTTAGTTTAAATGACTTACAAAAGTGACTTTCCTGTATGAAAAATATGTATGATAATAGAGGCTGGTAAATGGTAAACAATTTCTGTTGTCTGTTTTACATCAGTTTTTTTTGAGGGGTGGCTTTGAGATGGGGTCCTACTGTGCAGTTCAGGTTTGGCCTAGAACTTGTTCGTGATCTTCCTCCCTTAGTCTCCCAAATGCTGGGATTACAACACTCGCTACACCTCGCCTAAGAGCCTGGTTTCTGTCTCCCAGAGCTGTTGCACCAGGTGACACAATGATAAGCTCAACGGTGTGGTCCAACTGCCTGTCAATCAGGAAGTGGGGGTCCTGAGGAGTTAAGGAATTTTCCCAAGACAGAAGAGCCCATGAAGCCCAGGGATTTAGCTCAGTGGTACGGCTGCCTGCCTTACAAACACAAGATGGTGGTTTGATTCTCAGTACCTGACACCAAAAAAAGAAAAAAGCTCACTAGGGCTGAGTTAGTACCAGAAGCTATACCCAGCATTCAGTCCACAAAATCTTTTGT
>PVIR01046339.1:0-10298 GCA_004026965.1 Petromus typicus
AAAAAAAAAAAAAAGAATAAAAATCCGTCATTTTATTTAATAAGTTAATCAAAGTAATCATTTTCCTGTACGATGTGAACTTTGAAGACTTTAGTAATTTCCTTCCTATCGCTGGGATGTAATATATTTTCCTCTACTTTTATCTGCTAACGGTGTGGTGTTTTCTTCCACAGTTAGCTCTTAACTACAGCTAGGGATCTAGTTTCCTGTACTTCCAAAGGCTGGGTGTGTTTTCTCACAGTCTACTAAACAGTCCATTCTTTCCCTCCGCTTTGGACGGTGACCTTGGTCACCTTAAGTCCCCATAGCCAGGCAGGCCAAGCACAAAAAAGACCAATGACAGCAGGTTCAGCTCAGACCCCTCCAGCTCTACTTCCTGTACACAATCCTGGCCTATTCGCCGGTGTCCTTCATTTGCACATGTGCACAAAGGCTGAGCTGGGTGGAGCGCACTGGAGGGGATCCCAGTGACCGTGCCCGGGCCGGGAATGCTGTACAGCCAGACCTCAGGAGGCTGGTCCGGCCCTGGAGATTGAGAAAGACTTCTAACTAAAGGGCTCCTGAGGTTGTGCTGGGGCCTGAGGCAGCCCTGGCAGATCAGCACTGAGTTCAGGAGCAAAAGAACAGAAGAAAGAAGCTCTTTCCGGAAAAGAGCAGGAAAAAGGGAAGACGAGAAGCCAGCAAACCAGGCTTTACCAGAAGGACTGAGGTGGGGGCAGCGGTCTTCATCTTCAGACCTTTGTGAAACATGTCTGCCGCTTTAGTTAACAGTCAAGGTCCGCAGATACCCGATACCCTGGAGTCCCTGACAAAAGCCACTGTAGGAAGGAACACAGTGGCACAAGGAGAGTCTGGGCCTGGAAGAGGAGAGCTGCACACACTACAGGCCACACCACTTTGTAGGAACCCTGGAAGCTGGTCCTGAGCCTGAGCCCGGCCCAGCCCAGCACAGGGCTAGGATTTAAGAAGACTGTGAGTGGAGAACTAGGGAAATACTGTCACAAAACATGAACCCCGCAGACCTCAAACACCTTCCTTGCTGCTCCTCCCCAATGGGAGAGAAAAAGCTGCTTCTGTCCTCCTCGACAAAACCTTCATTCTCTGGGGACAGCTGGAAAAGCAGGGACAGACACCGCTCCGCAAGAGCGCCCCCTACTGAAGATTAGTCCCACCCAGCCATCAAGCCCACAGCCTTCCAAAAAATCTTCCTTATTCCTGAAGCAGGCCCACATCTGCCTCATGACTGAAGGGCCTGCAGTTTGGCTACTATTAGCTATTTTGAAATATACTGTTGGTTTAACTATTGCTACCCTACCATGTTCTGTAACATCAGAAGTCATTTCTCCTACCTAGCTGAAGCCCTCTACCCAAAACCTTCCTCTTTCCATTCCCCCCCCATTCGTCCCAGGCTCTGGTAGCCACTGTCCTTCTTCTATGAAGTCAGCTTATTTAGACTCCACACCCAATATTTGTCTCTCTGTGCCTGGCTTAGTCCAATTACTGTACTGATGTTCTTTGGGCTCCTTCATGTTGCTGTAAATGATAAGATTTCATTGTTTCTATGCTGAGTAATATCCTACTGTATATATGCATGTATATCACATTTTCTCAATCTATTTATCCATTGATGGATATCTAAGTTGTTTCCACTTTTATTTTTAGTTTTGTGAGACAAGATCTCACTTTGTAGTTCCGGCTGGCCCTAAACTCACTATGTAGCCCAGGTGAGCCTCGAACTCATAGCAGTCCTCCTGCCTTTGCCTCCCAAAATTGCTAGCATTACAGGCATGAGTCACCAAGCCCTGGCATTGTGGTATGTGGAACCAGGGATTGAATTCGGGACCTTGTACTTGCTAGGCAGATGCCAGAACCACTGAGCTAAATCCCCAGCCCTCCACTTCTTATTTTTTTAAATTGAATTCTTTATTGGTTCATTTTATATACACATCATGATTACACTCCATATTGAGAAATTGGAACAGTATGTGACATGAATTAATTCTCATTTTTCCCATTTCCTTAGCCACATTATAACACCCCCACATCTACTTCTTGACTATTGTGAATAATGCTACAATAAGCATAGGAATACCTCTTTGATACATTGATTTAAAACCCTTGGCTCCATATCCACCAGAAGAAGTGCTGAATCATACAGTCATTCTATTTTTAGTCTTTTGAGGAACTTCCGTGCCATTTTCCATAATGGCTATATTACTTTATGTCCCCACCTGCAGTGTATGAGCGTTCTTTCCTGTTTTATCACTAGCAACTCTTATCTTCTGTCTTTTGATTACATCCATTCTAACTGGAGTCAGATATTTCACTGTGCTTTTGATTTCCAATTTCCTGGTGACTAGTGAAGTCAAATTCTCATTTTTAGTGTTGGGGATCAAATCCAAGGCCTTCACACATTCTAACCCAGAGCACTTTTTCATATACTTGTTATCAATTGGCAAATTTTCTTTTGAGGGCTTTTATTCAGATCATGTGCCCATTTTTAACTGGATTATTTGATGTTTTACTGGTGAGGGTGTTTGAGTTTATCCAGGAATAATTTCCAAATATGTTTTGCCATTTTGCAGACTGTCTCAGTGCTGCTGTTTCCCTTGCTGTGAAGAAGCTTTTAGGGTGATTTACTCTCATTTGTCAATTTTTGCTTTTATTTCCTGTGCTTTTTAGTCCTGTCCAAAAAGATTATCTCTGATCAGATCAATGTCCTAAAGTGTTTCCCGTGTTTTATTACAGCAATTCCATAGTTAGAGGGTTATATTTCATCCATTTTGAGTTGATTTGTGTGTGTGGTGAAAACAGAAGTCTAGTGTCTTCATTCTGCATATGGAAATCTAGTTTTCCTAGCACCATTTTACTTATTTTTCGGTGCTAGAATTCAAACCCAGGGCTTCCAACATGCTAAGCAGGATCTCTCCCGACTGAGCTACCTCCCCATCTTCTAGGCATCTGGTACCAGGGGTTGAGACCAGAGCCTTTTCCTGAGCTATAGCCTAGCCCTCTAATTATTTTTTAATTTTATTTATTTATTTTCTTATTTTTATTAATTTTTTTTGAGACAGGGTCTCACTTTGTAGTTCAGGCTGGCCCTGAGCTCAGCCTCCAACTCACATCACAGCAATCCTCCTGCCTCTGCCTCCTGAGTGCTGGGATGACGGGCATGAGCCACCATGCCCAGCTTGCCTGTCTGTCTTTATGCCAGCACTGTGCTCTAGACCAGAGCTTTGCGGGACTCTTTGGAGTCAGGCAGTGTCACGCCTCTAGCTTAGTTCTTTTTGTTCAGGACTGCTTTGGCTGTTAGCAGTCTTTGTGGTTCCATATGAATTTTTTAAGAATGTTTTGTGTGAAGAATGGCATTTAATAGAGATTGCACTGAATCTGTAAATTCAGTGGGTAGTATGGATATCTTAACAATATTATTTCTTCTGATCCATAATTATAGGATGTCTTTCCATTTTTTATATTCTTTTTAATTCTTTCATTAGTGTTTATCGTTTTATTGTAGAAATCTTTCATTTCCTTGGTTAAATTTATTCTCAGATTTTGTTTTTGTTTTTGTTTTGGAAGCTGTTGAAAAATAAGATTGCCAGCAGGCTTAGTGGCGCATGCCTGTAATCTAGGAGGCTGAGACAGGAGGATTGCTGTGAGTTCAAGACCAGCCTGGGCTACATAGAGAGACCTTGTCTTAAACAAAAAGAAAAGAAAAGAAAAATAGGATTGCTTTCATGAGCTTTGGTTAATTCATTATTAATGTGTAGAAACTCTAGTGACTTTTTTATTCTTCTATCCAGCAACTCTATTGAATTCATTTATCAGACCTAATATTTTTTTAATGGAGCCTTTATGTATTCTTATATATAAAGTTACATCATCTGCAAACAGATAGCTCAGCTCCTTCTTCCCAGGTCAGATGCTGCTTCTTTCTTTCTCTTGGCTCAATGCTCTGGCCAGGACTCCCTGAAGGACATTTAGTGACAGAAACAGTGAATATTCAGTATGGGATTTTTGTTTTGACACGATGTATGACCCAGTCATCATTCTTATCCATAAAACCAGGTTGCTGTGCAAACAAATGTCCTGTATTAGTGCTTCGGCTTTGCTCTCCGGATGGTAACGGCGAGCTCCACGGGGAGAGGCTGAGTCTGCATTCCGGGTCCCTGTGAAAATGGAGCCAAGGGAGACCGTGTAAAGTGTGAGTGTAAAGGAGGAACCACCGAGACAGGTCCAGACAACCGAGCGAGGGAGCAAGGAGACACCCAGCCTCCGGGGTGTTCAGAAACCTGGACAGAGCCTGGGACTTCCCCAAGCCAGTGGGACTGGGCCTGAGTCAACTGTATACACTTTCAAAAGATGAGGAGATCTCTGCTAATATCTCAGTTACCGATCAGATAAGTACGTCATGTCACTAGAGCAGTTAAAAAGAACAGGTCGTCCCCACGAGCTGAAGGTCATCCTTACTTGACATCAACTGTGTGATCCATACCTGCATGAGTCAGGTTCGGGGCTGAGATGTTGCTGCTAGATGCTGGACTGCCACAAGAGGGCACAGAGATGGATTTCAGAACCAGTCTTGGGAACGGGACAGACAAAATCCTTTCTTTGTCGCTGTTGTTTTGTTGAGACAGGATCTCGCTTTGTAGTTCAGACTGGCCCCAAACTCATTATGTAGCCCAGGCCAGCCTCGAACTCACAGCAACCCTATTGCCTTTGCCTCCCAAGTTCTGAGATTAGGGGGGTGAATCACCATGTGCATTGTGGTATGTGGTACTGGAGATCAAACTCAAGACCTTACGCTTGCCAGGCAGACATCAGAACCACTGAGCAAAATCCCAGGCCCAAGCCAGACAAAACCTTAAAGAAAAGAAAAAAAAAAATCATTTGCATTGCTCCCCAGCAGCAATAAAATTCACAACAAGAACAGAACCCAGCTGAGCATTCCAGTGGGGAGGGAGCCGACTCTGGCTAGAGGGCAGGCTCTTGGCTCTTCCCTCCCACCCCGGCCGGCTCCACTAGTACAAGGCGATTCTCAATGTGGCCGCACATTAGAATCACTAGGGGAGAGTTTTCACTGTTTTACTGAGGTCAGATATACACATTTAACATAAAATACACTTTCCTTGTGGTTCTGAGGACTCAAGCCAGCGCCATTACACTGAGCTCCATCCGCAGCCCTTTTCTTATCTTTTATTTTGAGTCTCTTGGAAAGGAAACCTCATCAATTCCTGAGGGAGATTTCAAGGCCTAGACACCTTAAATACTATCACATTGCAACACATGAATTTCCAGGAAGACATATTCAAGCCGTAGCGTGATCTCCTTAGCCAGAATCATATTTTATTGTTGTTATGACCCATGGAGAGGCACAGCAGGTAGTAAAAACAGTAGGTAACTTACCTCTCTTTGCCTTTTCCTGCATTGTACAATGAACAATATTATTATTATGTGTGTTGCTGGGGATTAAACCCAAAGTCTTTGCTCTGAGTGAAGTACTATCCCTTTATTATTTTTTATTTTGAGACAAGATTTTGCTCTTATTTTTTTCATAGAGTAACAAAAGGTAAACAAGATCAACTTTTTTCAACTTCCCACAAACGTGACCATGTGTCCCTAGTCTCATCAAGTGGCCCAGGTTGGCCTCGAACACATGATTGTCCTGCCTCCACTTTCCAAAGTGTTGGGATTATAATGAGTACTACTATGCCTGGCTACCACTGGTATTATTTTTGTAATCAGAAACACTCTCAGAACTTGAAAGCAATTATACAATTATTTAACGCATGGGGAAAAGGCTTAGACATATGAAAACATCAAAATGTAATAATTTTGTGGAAAATACTAGTTTGTGTCCTCATATGTTAGTGTTTTTTCAAATATTCTATGCTCATTTTATTTCATGGTTTTGGTTTTTTTTTTTCTTAGTTTTTTGAGACAGGGTCTTTCTTCGTAGTTTAGGCTTGTCCTGAACTCAGCCTCGAACTCATAGCAATCCTCCTGCCTCTCCTTCCCAAGTGCTGGGATTACAGGTGTGAGCCACCATACCCAGCACAGTGGTACGTGGTACTGATTTCTGGTGAGTGTTGAGTCACCAGGCCCAGCCAGCATTATTGTATGTGGTTACCAGAGCTTGAACCCAGGCCCTCGCACTTGCAAGGCAGGCACCGAAACCACTGAGCTAAATCCCCTGCCCTTCATGGTAAAATTTTAAACATGTAACATCTTGTAAGATCTGTCATCAGAATTTCTTTATGTGTGTATCTTTATGTAATATTTATATACCTATGTAGGTAATATCAACAATTTTCAAAGATACCAAAAGCACAAAGACAGGCAAAAAGAGTAATATCACACAGAAAATGCCAGTTCCGGATGAGCAAGTGTTAATATTTTTATCTGTATTTTACCAGGGTTCAAAAAAAAAATTGAAACATTCAATTTTTTTCAATCCCACTCCTGCATCTCCCTTCTACCATAGAGTAACCTAAAATCATGAATATGAAGCTTTGCTTCTAGATCTGTCTACCTATCTATCCATCATCTACGTGTCTATGTGTCTAGTCCCTTGTATTTGCTGCTATTTCTGCAGAGATGAGGACCTGGAGGAGTTCTTCCTGGAGCAAGGCACCATCATGCCTCAGTTAGAGCCCGTGCAAGTGAAGTTCCTTTGCAGTGAAGTCAGCGTAGTTAAATAAAAAATGGGGAGGGGATTCAAGAACCCTACGAAAATACAGTTGATGGGAACCATATGTCTGAGTGGCCATGTGCCAATACACTAGGCAAGTGCACAGATGTTCTGGCTTGAAATTCCTCTAACTCCTACTTTTTTCATAGAGTAACTAAAGGTAAACAAGATTAACTTTTTTCAACTTCTCAAAAGAGTGACCACATGTCCCTTGTGTGTCTGTCTCTGCATCTTCCAAATGGGCAGTTGGTCGCTATTCATCTGCTGGTTCTCAGAGGAGACCCTGTCTGACAATAGCCACTTGAATCTGATAATAATCACTCACACTCGTTGACTGAGGGAGTAATCTTTAGCAGATGACTTTCACTCCGTGTGATATTTCAATCATCGTAAGGCCTTTCTGTCCAGCTGAAGAAGAAAAGCCTTAGCTTTATCTGTAGACGAAGGAATTTTAGATATCAGTCAGGAGATGGCCAGGAGTATGTGTTACAGGTAGGGATTCCTGAAAGTAAATCTGATGCAGACCATCTAACCCAGCTGTTTTCACTGAGAACTTTAAAAAAATAATGCCAATACTTGGGCCTCACCCTCCAAAAGTCTGATTTAATCCAAGGCTGAAGCAGAAGGATCACAATTAATGACAAACTCTCAAAATAAAAATATGAATCACAAACTGACAGAAATAAAAAGAAAAATGGATAGTTCTATATTAACAGTTGGAGACTTCAATATCCTACTCTCAGTAATGGATACACAGACAGGAGGTAAGAAAGAAAATAGGCTCAGTACAACAAACCAATTAGATCTAACAAACATATGTAAAACACTAGCCAACAAGAGCAGAATATGCTGACTATACACATTCTCCAGGAAAGACCATCTGTTAGGGCCCCAGGGTCTCCATATTCTGAAAAAGATCAATGTTCCACAGTGTGTCCTCTCCAGCCACAATGAAACAAAATTAGAAACTGATAATAGAAGGAAAACTAGAAAATTCACAAATGTGTGGAAATTAAGTTACATACCCTTAGCCGAGAGGTCTAGGTGTTTGTCAGGCTGCCACCAAGAAATACCTATAGACTTGGTGGCTTGAACAACAACTATGTATTTATTACTCATTTTTTACAACTCTGGAGACTACAAAATCCAAAATCAAGGTAGTGACAGAGTTGGTTGCTGGTGGAGGACTGCTTCCTGGCTTGGACACAGCTGTCTTCTCACTTTGTACATGGTGAAGAGGGTGAGGCTTGGTCACACACTCAGAGACCTCTGAGACCTCGGCAGAAGGAGCTGCCTGCAGCAGGGGACCAGGAGATGCAGAGCTCAGACCTCGGACCTGGGCCGCCTGCACTGTTGCTTTTCTGCGTGGAGAGGCTGGCACCTTGCCCTGAACTTGAGCGCTCTTTGTTTAGTGTCACTGGTGTTTGTCCTTCCCCGTAGCCACAGACTCACGGGGAGCACTTCCTTTCCATCGGGTTTTAGTAACTTTCCTTCTCTTTTTCTCTGACACCAGAAGAGAACAATTTGCTCCTTTTACATGGTCCACCTTTGCGAGTGGGTGAGTCAGCCAGCTGCAGAGCCAGCTCCCGCTGACTTACCTCCTCTGGGTCCCAAAGTCCACACACCTGGAGCTATTGCTTCCTGGGGTAGTTTACTGATAATTGTCTGCTCTCTGTTTTGCTAAACTTTACTTTCACTGTGGTATCTGTAGCTTTAAATGTATGCTTCTGTCTTTTTTTTTTTTTTTTTTTTTTGAGACAGGGTCTCGTTTTTGTGGTTCAGGGTGGCCCTGCGCGCAGCCTCAAACTCACATCACAGCAATCTTCCTGCCTCTGCCTCCCGAGTGCTGGGATTACAGGTGTGAGCCACCACGCCCGGCACTGTGGTATGTGGTACTGGTTGATGCTGGGTGTGAGTCTCCACACCCAGTACTGTATGTGGTTAACTGGGGATCAAACTCAGGTCCTTGCACTTGCAAGACAGGTGCTGGAACCACTGAGCTAAATCCCCAGCCCTATACGCTTCTGTCTTGCCGCAGGAAACTGTGGGGATGTTCAGACAGACCACTGAACATGGACAGAGGAGCAGAAGTGGCTTTATGCCGGCAGCTCAAAAGAGACTCATGTCACCTCAGGAATAGAAATCTGCTCTTTTTTATATACCTCTTTTTATATCTACAAGGCTTAATTTTACCAGAGTTTCCCTGGGAACACAGCAAGCAGAATTTACACAAAGCAGAGCAGTGGCCGGGCGAGCAAAGAGCTCTGGCAGGACTTTCTGAGTCCCTAATACTCCTTTGGTGATAGAGTTCAGAAGTTGCCATGGTTACTCGGGTGCACTACACAAAGAGAAGTTACCTGGATAACCCACAGTGGCCCAGTTTCATAGAGAGGGGTAGTTTCCTCTCTCATCCTGAACGAACGTGGTGCCTGACTTTTATTTTGAGATTCTGTCACCAAATGTATATGCTTTGTGGCTTAATGTAGTAAACCGAGTTTTCTCCAGGACTTGTTTCCTTTGTAGTTGGCTAGGGGCCATCCAGCTAACAAAGCATTCCACTTCTGGGCTCTTCAACCACAAGGTGAGCAGTGTTTGCAGGGGAAATCCACTGGGCCCTGGGAAGTAGCACCAGGGCCAAGAAGACCAGCTTGGCCGGATGGATCTCGTGGGAGGCTGATGGCTTAGAATTCAGCCTTACCAGGTTACAGCTCTGGGGTGGAAAGGCCAGGAGAGGCCCTGTCACAGCCACACCACTGGGAACAACCCAGGGATGAGCCTACTAGGATCTAGATCCTAATTTTAATTTCTGTTATCTGCACATGGGAACAACTTCATGTATTCTTTTTGAGTCTCCACTCCGATGTCTTCTGAACCACTCAATGAGCTCAGGCCCTAAGGACTTTCAAAGAGATCATTTTCTATTCCTGCATAGAAAAAATGGTCTATGCATCCACCTGGGGAAAATGAGATGTAGCCATGCCTTGATAACCTGAAATACAGCGCCATATTTCAATTATATCTTTAATATATATAGAAAAAAAAATTAGAGGTGTCCTATGTTGAAGCCTTTGTGGCACTCTACCAGGGCCGGATCTGTGCTTGAGGAGTCATCATCTCTCCAGACAGGAGGCTGCAGAGTTACCCCTGTCAGCTGTTCATCCCTGGAGAGCACCGCCTCAGTGGCTGCTCAGTCAGCACCTGAAGGAGACAGAACTCATCTCTGGAGTGCTTTCCACGCTGGCCTGGGGTTGGGATATCATTTTGACTGGCTGGCACCCTGGGTAGAAGAAGGCTTCATAATTATAATAAATCAATGCCATACTTAAATTCATTGACAGTAATTAAGATTTAATTATTTTGCTTTGTGATCTTTCTGATTTCTATTTTGGTACCATTCAAAGAAATATTTGAGGGGCCGGGGAGTTAGCTCAGTGGTTCCGGTGCCTGTCTTGCAAGCGCAAGGGCCCGGGTTCGATTCCCCGGTAACCACATAACAATACTGGGTGTGGAGACCCACACCCAGCAGCAACCAGTACCACATACCACAGTGCCGGGCGTGGTGGCTCACGCCTGTAATCCCAGCACTCGGGAGGCAGAGGCAGGAGGA
>PVIR01046340.1:0-10303 GCA_004026965.1 Petromus typicus
AACTCAGATATATCATATACTGGTACAAATTCCCAATGAATAATGTGATCAGAAAATATACCTAAAATGTACCGATAAACTTAAGGAAAACAACCAAAAGCAAATTGTTCATGTTTTAAAAATGATTTATTATTTTGTCTAGGTATGTAATTTTTAGATATGTGATTCATTTCAAGTTAATTTTTTATGTATGACATAAGAAAGGATATTTAATTTTGTTCTTTGGCATATGCATATCCAGTTGTTCCAGTGCCAATTGTGAACGCCATTATCTTTTTAAGTGGATCCCTGCTTGATTTATTTTGATTTGCCCACCATAAAATCTATATTCCATATTGCTCACAAGTATGTAATACAGTACCCTGTCATTTGAGTTAATTTGACTTTACTGTTCAGCCAAACTCCTAATTAGCATTCTCACACAAGTAAAAGTTAATTCTAAGGTTTTTACTAAAGATTTCCTCATATTTAGCTTAGTTTCAAAGGTTTCTGTATTGTAAGAGTGATGTGATTGCTCATTGTGGTAGAGAATTTAATGGACTGATTATTGTGCTATCTTAAATTATTTTGTGTAATAATACACAGGCTTAGATTAATGTAATTAATAAATTAATGATATCTGCTAATATTTTCACTGTTAAAACAGTTATGTCAACATTATAAGAAATTTGGAAACTAGATTAAAAATTTAACAGAGTGCTCTTCTCGTGATGCACATCCCTTTCCCTTATACATTTTATGGAAATAGAGCAACGCTGTCTGTCTATAATTTTCTTTCATTTAAAAAATTGTTTGTAAAGCTAGATTTTATTGGGAACAAATAGGCAGGATATTTTCAAAAACTTAAATTTAATGTCATTTGATAACTAAACGTTAAGGATATGGCTTTCCTGTTACCTTTGAGCTTTTAAGAGTATCGGGACATTTTTTTTTTTTTTTTACTCTTCTCCGCTCCTGTCCGCCCTCCTCCCATTAATGGGGTTGCACAGAAATCAGTTGGTTCTTGCCCTGTTCTTATCTGTAGAATGGTTGCTGTCTATATTGGAGGAAGAGGATTAAAAGAAAAAAACAGAGAGGCTTTGTGTATCTTTTAAAGACATCTGTTAACACTATTAAGAGAAGAAGAAGAAAAGAAGAGAGAGAGGAGAGATAAAGAAAGAAGGGGGGAGGGGGAGGAATAAAGTCAGGGAGAGCAAAAGCAACCATCAGTACCACTCAGAAGGTGTGTGTTATCTACCTAATTACTTAGTATTTTATTTCACATTATGACTATTTTGGGGGATTAATTTTGTTTTAGCTTTTTTTTTTAGTTACTCAGTCTCCTTTCTCTCATATTCTGGTTAACTGATGATTGTTTTTTCTCTTTGTCTCTGTGTTTTCTCTTGCTTTATTCTAGAAAGAAATTAAATGGTTTATAAAAACCTACATGATTTAAAAAAATACATGCACATAAAAGATACATTACAGGTGGTTTATAAAAACTTACATGATTTAAAAAATACATACACATATAAGATACATTACAGGTGATGAAGAAAGGGAAAAGGGGGCTGAGGATATAGCTCAGTGGTTCTGGCGCCTGTCTTGTAAGCGCAAGGACCCGGGATTCGATCCCCGGTAAACACATAACAATACTGGGCGTGGAGACTCACGCCCAGCAGCAATCAGTACCACATACCACAGTGCCCAGTATGGTGGCTCACGCCTGTAATCCCAGCACTCGGGAGGCAGAGGCAGGAGGATTGCTGTGATGTGAGTTTGAGGCTGAGCACAGGGCCAGCCTGAACCACAAAGTGAGACCGTGTCTCAAAAAAAAAAAAAAAAAAAGAAAGAGCAAAGGAAAATTAGAGTTAGAAGGAGAATATGAATTGAAAAGCAAGAGCAGTTAGGAGGTTCATTCATATCTGCCTCCACCTTTCCTTCTAGCAGGCTGTACAAAAAGAATCAGTTGGTATTTGAGTTATGATGTTATAAAATTAAAGAATAGTTGCCTTGGATAAAACACTAGTTATTGTTAGTTTTGAATTTAAGAGCAGAGGCTTGCTTTTGTCCTGTGTCCTGACAAAGGTACTGTGTGACTTTCCATACAATATATAAAGCAGTATGTAATGGGGCTGTTTGTGTGCTTCAGTGAAAGCCTTAGTAGACCTAATTATGATTAGTAGAAGCAGTTCTGCAGGGAACTAGAATAAAAGTGGCCCAGGAATACAGTTATTTGCTGCTCTTGGCTTAATCAATATGTAGATTTTATAATATCTGCAATGTAAGTTGGAAATGTTTTACCATTTGGCCTACTGGTTGGGATCACTGATCATTTGGAGAATCTTATAAAAGTAATTGATCATTTCCTTAGTGAAATGCATATATTTAGTCTCCATGATTTTTCATGTGGAAAGATATATGGACTATATAAACATTAGTTAATTATAAGTACAAGTTTTAGTATAGCTTCTTAATAATTACTGAATATCAATTAATTTAGGGGTTTTTTTTTTGGTTGTTTATTTTGCCTTTTCTGAACATATCACTTGCCTGTGTTTTGGATAAGTTAAGAAGAACATGTGCTTTAAGAGTAAGACTGGTATATATGTATATAAAGAATAAGGGTGTAGGGAGGGCAGGAGAATGGGAAAAAATGAGAAGATGTGTCACAAACTGGTACAAATTCTCAGTGTTGAATGTGATCATAATGTATGTATCAAATGTACCAATAAAATCAATTAAAAAAAGAGTAAGACTGGTTTGGGTAGGATTAATATCTTTTATAAAAGTTGGAAGATCTTGTGGCTCCAAAGGAAGTAAGAGTGAGCAAATACCAACAGCAGGGCCGAGATTCTTCCCTAGAGTAATTTGGGTTGTAGTCTATCACAGAAATAAAGGCCATAATCATTTTGTTTCAATCAGTCTTAAATGCGAAGGGTTGAAGAAGTGTATTTACTCTTTACATTTCAAATATTGCCAAGTAATAAAGTCATCATAGATAGATGTTCTGTTTTCAGGTATGTAATTTAGAAAACATACTGGCTTGAAAATGTATGTCTTATATTAAATAAATTTATTACCTGGGAATATCTGGGATCTACCCTGTTCTAAAGTTATCATTTTTAGCACCAAGCATGGTGATACATACCTGTAATCACAGCACTCAAGAGCAGGAAACAGAACTGTCTAGAGTAGGAGGGTGGGCAGGGCAACATAGTGAGTTCAAGGCAAGCATGGATTACACAAGAAGACCCTGTTGCAAAAAATGAAAAATAATAAGTTATCACTTTCAAAAATTGAAGTATGTTAATACTCAAGAGAAAAATCATCAAGAAATTTAAGCGTGTAATATATTTCCATAACTCTTAATTGGAACTTTAAAAAACACTTTACCCAGTAAAATATCTGTGCCACAGAGAGCCATCACAGTGCAAACAAGAAGGCTACCTCGATGTGATTTGCAATGATACATGTGGATTAGGACTCTGTTAAAATCTCTACCTGCTATTCACAGTTTTGGAGATTATCCAGTTAACATTCATCTTACACTGGAGTGAATGTGTCTTCATTTACTACTGTGGTTTTATAATTAATCATTAGATAAAAATAAAAAAAAATCAATGACAACTTTTTTTAGAACAGTTCCATCATCTATATGTTTCCAGAGTTTAGAACTGTAGATAATTGTACTATATGTCAGATAAATAGTGAAAGCCATTTGCCAAGTGTTGATTTTCATTAAAATAGACATTCTTGTTTTATTTAGTTTTGTTATTAAAGAGCTGTGGAATAACAGACTTTCAATGCTGACCTTGTTGTAATAGACATGGAATGTGACAGTATCTGTGACTCAAGCATTTATTTGGCAGTATGGTATTGTGTAGTGAAGCACTGACATCCCAAGTGGATATGTTATACAATCCAGCCAGTTTTTTCTATTCTCAATATTTCTATATTTATTTATATTGCTTTTTTGGCACTGGGGATTGAACCTAGGACCTTGTGCATTCTAGACAAGTAAAACCTCAGAATACATTCCTAGCCAATATCACCATTTAAAAAATTTGCTTATGTTTTTCTTCTTTGCAAGTTGAGTATTTGTTTTTTTCCTTACATCTATGCTTGCTTTTGTATCTCCCTTCTACTTCCTGTGATTTAGAACTTTAAAATACACATTGTTCAGTGAGACATCTAAACAAGTAGGAATCGTTAGAATGGAATCAGTTTCCATTTCCTGGCAAATCTATGGTGCTGATAAACAATGAAATTCTAAAGGTACTGTTATGAAACATAATCTTATCAAGGAGTCTGAATTAAAACAACAGACTGAGACTTGACTGAATTTAGTTATGAATCATTTTTAGTTTGAAGTTTGATTTCGGGAATACATACTTATTAGGAAAAATGGAAAAGATATGGAACTAGCCAAAATACTTTGGTTTTAGTGAAGTAAAGTTGTTTTCTTGACATTAGTAAGAAAGGGCTACATGATCAAGATCTTCTGGTATTGGAGTAGCAGAAGTAAGAGGAAAGTAAAATGAAAAGATACTGAAATCTGAAGCAAAATAGGTCATTAACATAATTTTAAATGGTATGTGTGAATATGAATTTGTTTTTGAAAATTAAACTTCTTATTTTGAGTTAATTATAAATGAACATGCAGTTGTGAGATACCTTGACCCTTTTACCCAGTTTCTCCTAGTGGTTACGTCTTGCAAAACTACAGTGCAGGATCAGGACCAAGATACTGATCAAGTACCTTGAAGGTAAAGATACAGAATGGTTCTGTCCCAGTACAGAAAACTTTTGATGACTTTTTTTCTCCATCCAGAAGCTTCTGACTGACCCCCATCCCTTCTTTGATCTCTGGCAGCCATGAACCTGTTCTGCATTTCTCTCTAATTTTTTCAAATAACGTTATAAAATCAGAATAATACGTTATATAACCTTAGGGCATTGGGATTTTTCATTTTGGATAATTTCCTGAAGATTCAGCCAGGTTGTTTTTCTTTTTGAGACAGGGTTTCACTTTGTAGTTCAGGCTGGTCCTGAGCTCAGCCTCAAACTCACATCACAGCAATCCTCCTGCCTCTGTCTCCCGAGTGCTGGGATTATAGGTGTGAGCCCCCATGCCCGGCACTATGGTATATGGTGCTGATTGTTGCTGTGGCATGAGTCTCCATGCCCAGGATTGTATGTGGTTGCCGGGGAATGGAACCTGGGCCCTTGCACTTGGAAGACAGGCGCTGGAACCACTGAGCTAACTCCCCGGCCCTCAGCTGGGTTGTTTTATGTATCACTAATTTATAGCTTGTTATTGCTGAATAGTTTTCTGTAGTAGTATTGTTGTTAGAGCTTTGCAAGGGAATTAGATTTAATACAGGACACATAATTATAGGATTGTTATTATTATTTTTAAAATTTAAATCTTTATTGGTACATGTTGAATACACATCATCGCATTCAACATTGAGAGTTCGTACCAGAATATGACATGACTTGATTCTCATTTTTTCCCCTTTCCCCCCACCCTGCAACCCCCATCCCCTATATACATAATCTGTTTCCTTTTTTTTTATTACTGTCACATTCTTTTTCCTCTCATTATTTACCCCTACACCCTCTTTCCTTTTAAGTATTTTCTATTTCATAATATCAACTATACATAGTACGACTCATTTACAACTTCATTTTCTCATACGAGAGAAAAGATATGATATTTACACCTCTGTGACTTATTTCACTTACGAGAATGTCTTCAAGGTACAATTATTTTATTTTTACCCAGAAAGTCAAATATGAAGGGGTACAAGAGAGTAGCTGCACACTAGAGGTCCAAATAATCTAGCCAAGAACCTGGATTCCACAGCAGTGTCCCACGCAAGTCCAGCTAAAGGCTTAGAGTCCAAGATAATGTCCTTCCCGAGTTGAACCAGCAGTCAAGAGCCCATAGCAATGTCTCATATGTGTCTGTATGGAGGATATGCAGTTGGAAGGCCCAAAGGCCAGTGGTGGAGACCAGAAAATCCTACACTGGTAGGATTTGTGAAACTAGGCTCAGAGATCCACATTGGAGCCAGGAAGGGACACTTACAGTGAGGATCAGAGTTCCTCTGACAAGAATAGCAGCCATTCCTAGCAATAGGTTCCAACTCCTCTTGCAATGAGGACAGCCAATTTCACATCAGAAAGACCATCTACAGCAAGCTTCTCCTACAGAATCAACAGCTCCTGATCTTCAGTTCTCTTTTTATAGCTATTGGGAACAGTTGTCAGGGTTTCCACACCCAGACCACGCTGATTCAGTTCAGCTGGGTCACAAGTTGACTATTAGTTGACCACCACAGTATGGCTGTACCATAGTTTGTTTAATGATTTACCTATTGAAGGGCATCTTGGTTGTTTTTGGTTTCTGGCTATTACAAATAAGCCTTTAATAGACATTTGGATGCAGGTTCTTGTGTGTCTGTTTCTCAGTTCTCTTGGTACATATATCTGGAAGTGTATTTGCTGTGTCAGCAGAACTCTTAACATTTCGAGGAACTGCCAAACTTGTTTTCTAAAGAGGATGTACCATTTTACATTTCCAGTAGTAATATCTGGTGGTTCTAATTTTTCTACATTCTTGTCAACATTTGATGTCAGCACTTTAAAAAATTATAGTCATACTGATATGTGTGTAGTAATGTCTTATTGTTTTCATTTGCATTTCTCTGATTTGTTAATTGAACATCTTTGGATTTGTTCATTTGCCATATGTTTATCCTTTTTGTGATTGTCCTTTGCTGTTGGAGATTGAGCCCAGGGCTTTTCATGCTTTCTGCTATTGAGGTATACCCTTAGTCTTGCTTCTTCATGTCTCTTTTCCATTTTAGTTTAGTTGAATTATTATTTCTGTTGAGTTTTGAGAATTTGTTGAATATGTGATTCATAAATATTTTTCTCTCCCACTCTTTATCTGTCTTTTTATCTTCCTAACAGGGTTTTCTGCAGGTTAAAAGTTTTAAGATTTTGATGAAACCCAGTTTGTCAGTTTTTCCTTGTGTGGAGCAGGTTCTTGCATCAAGTCTGAAAACTCTGCTTAGCTTTAGATATAGAAGGTTTTCATCTGTGTTTTTACTTTTATGGTTTTAAAGTTTTGCTAAAATGTAAAGTCTGTGGTCTATTTTGAATCTTTATAGTTTTTTATGAAATGTGAAATTAGGTTGAAGTGTTTTGCTAATTACCCCAGCACTATTTGTTGAAAAGACTATTTTTCCCTCCACTGACTTGTTGTTTTACATCTTTGTCAATAATTACTTGGATATACTTGTATGTTTCTAGTTGTCACTTTTCTGTTGATTTATGTGTCCATCCTTCTGCCAAAATCATAGTCGGGATTACTGGAGCTACATTGTAAGTCTTGATGCTGGGTAGACTTCTTAATGAATTATTTTTAGTTCTATCCTTATAATTATTTTTTATGATTTGAATTAGCATAACTATGCCAAAGATTTGGCAGCTACTTTCATAGTGTTGACTAGAGAAACCCTAAGATTATATTTATCAAAATAGTGGCATATAGTTGTAATGCATTTTTAAATAGGACATTATATTTTTGTTTGAGAAAATACTGGCTTAGGCTTTCTAATCAGAAAAGACCATACTTATATAGCAGCTAATTGGAAGGGTGGTTAGTGAAGAATTCTGGAAGAAGAAAATCTTTTCTAGAGCTTTTGGATTGAACTTCCACATTGATTGTGTAGTATGAGTGCATGTGTGGAACAAGTAATCAGAAAATGGCTTCTTTTCAACAGGTATATGAAAAAACTTTACCATCACCAATCATCAGAGAAATGGAAATTAAAACTATGATGAGTGGCTGGGTATAGTGATGAATACCTGTAATCCTAGTACTCAGAAGGCTGAAGCAGGAAGACTGCCAAGAATTCAAGGCCAGTCTGGGTTACATAGTCATTTCAAGCCCAGCCTGAATTACAGAGTGGGACCCTGTCTAAAAACAACAACACAAAACAAAATAGAGACAAACCCTCAAAAACCAAAGGGTGTGTGTGGGGAACCAAATCAAAAAACTATAATGGGATGTCACCTCATACCTGTTCCAGTGGCCATTACCAAAAAGATAAAAGACAAATGTTGACAAGGAAATGGAGAAAAGAGAATTCTTTTATACTGCCAGTAGGAGGGTTACTTGGCATAGCCATTATGGAAAACAGTATAGAGGTTACTCGCAACATTAAAAATGGGACTACCATGTGATTTAATAATACAACTTCTGTATATGTAGCCACAGGTTGTGAGATTATCTGTATGTTCATGTTCATTGCAGTATTATTCAGAATAGCTAAGATATGAAGTCAATTTAAGTGTCCATTGATAGATGAGGGAGTAAAGAAAATGTGAAATTCGCAGATATATGTAGTTACATACATACACGTATGCAAACACATACATAGACATATAGACTATTCTGCTTAAGAAAGGAGAAATCCTGTTACTTGTGGCAACACGAATGAACCTTGAGGGCATTATGTGAAGTAAAAATAAGCCTGCCATAGAAAGACGGATACTGCATGATCCAACTTACAAGTGGAATCTAAAAAAATTGAACTTGTAGAAGCAGAAAGTAGAGTGGTGGCTGTCAGAAGCTAAAGGAAGAAGGGATCAGGGGATGTCAGAGGGTACAAAGTTTAGGTTACAATGATTGTGTTCTAAAGATTTATTGTAAAGATTTATTGCAGCATTATGACTATAGAGTGTCGATCTTCATCAATAAAAAATGTAAATATTGGGCATAGTGGCATAAGCTTGGAATCCCAGCTACTCAGGGGGCTGTGTTTGCAAGTTGAAGGCTAGCCTGGTGAGAGGTTATCTCAAAATAAAAACTCAAAATGTCACTCAGCACTCCTTGGATTCAGTCTTCAGTGACCCTGCCCCAAGATAAGTATGTGAGTTAATGAGTGTTATCACCTTGATTTAATCATTTTGTAAGTAAACATGTATCAAAGCGTGCACACTGTAACTTCACACAATTTTTACTTGTTGGTTATATCTTAATAAAGCTGAGAAAAAATTAAAAACTAAAGTTATGCATTATTAAAAAGAAAAGAAAGTATCATTAAAAAGAAAAGAAAGTATCCTCTTTTTATGTATAAACCTGTGGCAGTTTTAAAGCTGGGAAAATTAAGCCTACAAAAACCTACCAGATTTAAATTGTGATCACTTGGGTTGTCAGAGTCATGCTTTGGACAACATGACCCAGAATTTGCCTTTATTACTGGGTTTATTAAAATAAATTAGAAGTTTATTGTAAAAAAAAGAAAAGGAAATTCCCAGGTATCATCTTTGCTTCTTTCTTTTCTTTCCTTTCTTCTTTCTTTCTTCCTTTGTTTTTTTTTTTGAGACGTCTCACTTTGTAGTTCAGGCTGATCCTGAACTCAGCCTCAAACTCTTGGCAGTCCTCCTGCTTCTTTATCCCAAGTGCTGGATGACAGTTGTGAGCCACCACACCTGGCGTTGTGGTGTGTGGTACTGATTGCTGGTATGTGTGAATCACCACATGCAGCTTTGTTGTGTGTGGTTACTGGGGATTGAACCCGGGACCTTGTGCTTGCAAGGCAGGTGCTGGAACCACTGAGCTAAATCCCTGTTCCTGCATTTTTGTTTTTGATATCACTGTGTAAATTTGGTCACGTATTTATTTATTTTTTCCTGTATCACTTTTTTTTTGAGACAAGGTCTTGCTTTTGTAGTTCAGGCTGGCCCTGAGCTCAGCCTCAAACTGACATCACAGCAATCCTCCTGCCTCTGCCTTCCAAGTGCTGGAATTAAAGGCGTGAGCCACCACACCCGGCACTGTGGTATGTGGTGCTGATTGCTGCTGGCCATGAATCTCCACACTCAGTATGGTATATGGTTACCAGGTATCAAACCTGGGCCCTTGTGCTTGCAAGACAGGTGCCAGAAGCACTGAACTAAATCCTCAGCCCCCCAGATTAATTCTTACGTATTGTTGCTTGGTATGGTTGTGCAACTTCTGTAATGTACACCATATCTAAGGTGGTATAATTTAGACAGTGTAGATTTATATATCCAAGATATTTCCAAGATCTGAGTCGAGGATTTTTTTTTTGCTGTTGTTTTGTTTTGTTTTGTTTTTTGAGATGGGTTCTTGCTCTGTAGTATAGGTTGGCCTTGAACTCACAGTGATCCTCCTGCCTCCAGACATGGGGATTACAGGTGTGTACCACCATGCCTTGGCCACTGTTAAGTATAGTATTTTGAAATGGGAAAATGTATGAGGGGACAAATGTAGACCTTA
>PVIR01046341.1:0-10355 GCA_004026965.1 Petromus typicus
CTACCTTCATCAGTGAGGGTTACTGTAGAGAGACTTGAAATTGGACCACTTATTCCTGGACTCAGAAGGACACATTAAGCTCACAGATTTCTGTGTGGGCCAAGAAGGATTACAGCCAGGAGATACGGACTGGCACTCTCTGTAGCACCCCAAATTACTCGGCTCCAGAAATTCTAAAAAGAGAAGATTTCAGCTTCAGCGTAGATGGGTGGGCTCTTGGAGTACTGATATTGGAAATGATGGTAAGGGAGTCTCCATTTCATCCTGCTGAGAGCTCGATGACTATGAACAGAATTCAAACAATAATCTCTTGCAAGGCATTCTAGAGAGAATTCACAGATTGTGCTGTCTGTCCATAAATGCTGTGAGTGTTCTGAAGAGTTTTCTGAACAGGGACACAAAAGAACAACCAGATTGTGATCCTCATAGGGGATCTGCTGATGCTCAGGAGCATCGATTCTTTTGAAATGTTGTTTGGGATGGGACGGAGCAGGTGGTGCCTCCCTTTACATTGAGTGTGTCTGGGGAATTCTGTCTGGACAACTTTGATCCTGTTTACTTATGAACCTGTCCGCCTCACCCCATGTGATGACAGCATGAGGAAGATCGGTGGATATGGATTTGCAGGTTTTGAGCACATTAACCATCTATCCATGTATGGAGAGGAGTGGGTCTGACCTCGTTTTTCAGCTGGGCATTTATTTATTTTGACATTTAATGCTTGGAAAAATTTGTTACCAGCTTGGATTCAATTAACCATTTCATAATTGACTGGAAGCTAATTTTAATTTTTTTTTTTTTTTTTGAGACAGGGTCTCACTTTTGTAGTTCAGGCTGGCCCTGAGCTTAGCCTTGAACTCACAGCAGTCCTCCTGCCTCTGCCTCCCAAGTACTGGAATTATAGGTATGAGCCACCACACCTGGCACTGTGGTATGCGGTTCTGATTGCTGGTGAGTGTGAGTCTCCATGCCTGGCATTGTTGTATGTGGTTACCGGGGATTGAACCTGGGCCCTTGCACTTGCAAGGCAGGTGCTGGAACCACTAAGCTAAATCCCCACCCCGTTAATTTCTTTATTGTAGCCATAATTAGACATAATACTTGCTTCTTATAGCTTATAATAGGGAATATTGAAATTTTTTGTTCATAGGGTTGCTTTTTATGGTTTTTTTTTTTTTTTTTTAGGTTTTTTGAGACAGGGTCTCACTTTTGTGGTTTAGGCTGGCCCTGAGCTCAGCCTCCAACTCACATCACAATCCTCCTGCCTCTGCCTCCCGAGTGCTGTTTATGTTTTTGTTTTTGAGACAGGGTCTCGCTTTGTAGTTCAGGCTGGCCCTGAGCTCAGCCTCAAACTCACATCACAGCAATCCTCCTGCCTCTGCCTCCCGAGTGCTGGGATTACAGGCGTGAGCCACCACGCCCAGCACTGTGGTGTGTGGTACTGGTTGCTGCTGGGCGTGAGTCTCCACACACAGTATTGTATGTGGTTACCGGGATCGAACCTGGGTCCTTGCGCTTGCAAGACAGGCGCCGGAACCACTGAGCTAAATCCCCAGCCCCACTTTTTATGTTTTGACTTAAATAACAATGAAGCAATTCCTTGTTAACTAAGCTTGTAAATGCCTTCCATTTATTGAGTGGAGATAGAAAGTATAATGCCTTTTTTAGTTATTTACTTTGCAGGAAAATAATTTGCCTTTTAAGTACAATGTCTTACTTGTTTATCTTGAACCAAATTGCCTATTCTTTTGGGCCCTGGTTTATGGAGTCTTGAGGAAAATCCAAAACATAATAACAATTTTTAATCTGCAGAAAACACATATATTATGGTTCCATCTCCTCAGTTAAGCTTGTTTTATTTTTTTGTGGTATCAGGGAGCAAACTCATGACTTTGTGCTTACAATGCAGATGGTGGCGCCACTGAGCTACATTCTTGGCCCTCAGATAAGATTTTCTATTTAGTAGGGTAACACATGAAATACACAGAATTCATTTCAGCTGCAAAATCATTTAAAATATTTTTATTAAAATTACTGGTTAATAATTTATTATTTAAAGAGTTGCCAGGTATAGGTTTGCCCTATTTCATTAGAAATGTAACTTTTCCAAAGCCTCTAGTCATACATTGTCTTTTCTTCAAATAGCTAAGTATGACTGTAACGATAATATCAAAAGAAAATATTTACAAACGTTCACATGTCCATTTACAAAGCACATATGTTTCTTTTAATGTCTGGGACTTGTTTTGAAACAAAAATCAGTATCACAACATAAACTAATAGTGTCAGAAATGGATTTGTGATCTTGCTTTTAAGTGTTGCTTTTTCCTATAGGGTACTTCAGAATGGAGAATAAACACACAGGGACATTTCTTTAACATGCTTATTACTGAGACCACATTAGAGTTATTTTGGGCTTTTAGATCTCATTTTGAGAAGCACTTTCTTCAAGTTTTTTTTTTTTTTTGTCCTTTAGTTAGAAAGTAGAAAGTATATTCATAGTATCATATTTTAAGGTGCTATAAGCAACAATTTACAACTTTATGAGCATTTTAGACAAGTGTTAAATGAAATGACTTCGTTAGATATCTTCCTTGCTCCTCTCAAGAAAATCTTACCAGCTTTTCTAGCAAATAAACCCAAATGATAAGCATTTTTCTTTAATGAGGTTCTAACCATTATTCAGGGTGGGCTTTTGTTTTCAAAATTTATAAACGGTAAGACTGACTGTTCATATTTTACGCAAAGTTGCATTACAAATACATTTTTGACCGTATTCTATTCTTTTGCAGTCTCTATGTGTCACATCAATTCTTTTCATATTACATAGGTCTCTCAAAAAGTTTACCAGAGGAATAAGGCAGCCTACAGTCAGAATGATTGACATTTTGGTGTTCTGGGAAATAATTTATTTTGCATAAGCTTGTAGTCAGATCATTTATGTACATGAAGCCTGGATTAAATTTCAAGTAGATTGCTCAATGCCTATATATTTACTTCATTAATCTGTTTTGATTTTTGTCACCTTGGTTTTCATAATGTAATCTGTACCTTCTTTTTCATGTTAAAAATCTTTAAATAAAATACTTAATACACATTTAAGAAGCAGTGAAATATTAAATCAGCATGGAGCAAGAAGATTCCATTTCAAAAGTTTACCTACGTTCCCAACTACTCAGAGAATCACCTGAATACAGGAGGCCAGCACCAGAAGCATAGATCAACACAGTCTCAAAGAGTTTTTTATTACAGGAGAGAAATGCTGACATGATTATGGCATTAAAGCGAGTTCAGGTTCCAGTATCACGTAAGAACGTTCTACACACGCTGACTGTCTTCCACACACTTTTCCCATTCCCCAGAAACAGCACACTAAAGTATGCTGTCCTCCATCGTCCTCTGCCTCACTGGACCTTAGTAACCCTGGATGAGCGTCTAGTACCAAAACACTCTCACTGTCTATGTTGGAGATTCACGGGTAACTTTAAAATACTGTTCAAATGCTTATCAATCAGGATCCAGTGTTTACATGAAGAGAACAGGAATTAAATAATCAACAGGATTCCTGAGTTTTGAAGAGGGAAGAATTGGCATGCAGAATTTAACAGGAATACTGGGGCTGTAACTGAATGGTAAATACATCCCTTGTCTCGAGGATTGTAGGTCCTGGGTGTCATCCCTAGCTCTGAAACACACACACACACACACACACACACACACACACGTGTGCGCGCAGAAACTCAGCTACGTATACTCAGGTGAGTTTCCTGAGAATAGCCTGAAATATTCCCATCCCATCCGCTCAGGGCTGAACTCTCCCAGCTACCTGCTACTCTCCGTATCTCCCGGTGTCAGCCCATCCGATACACACAGGGATAATAAACTTGACTTTGCCCAGCTAGCTGCTAGAATCTCTCCCTTAGTTTAGTCCCTGTTCACAGGAATAAACTTACCTTTTTCTCATGACAAGAAGTTCATTTATTGAAAAGTGTATTCATGTGCGCCATCTGTCACACACAGGTTTTATGCCAATGCGCTGCTTTTCACCTGGAGATTTGAGTGTCAGTAAACTTGTGTGGAGGGCATCTAAGAATCAACATGCAGGACTATGTAACATGTCCTTCTTATTCACTGTAGCTGTTCTTTTTATATTGTTACCTGATTATCTTCTTAAAGATTTTCTTCTCTGTAATGCATAAGATCCATGAAGGTGAGTGATCATGACTATTATTGTCAAAATTATACAAATTAGCAAAGACTTTGTCCAAATATAAACATTAAACAAATGATAGAAAAAATATCTTTACTTCCTATAGCATAATATTGAAGCATTGAAGTTTGTTTCTCTTTGAAATTTATTTTGCATTTATTTCTCATGATGAGGTTGGTTGTATTTCAGGCTTCTATTTTCCTATGGTTATGAGGAAATTTTGGGAGTCTGAGGCAGGATAGATTTACCCACTGGGAAACCAAGACAGAGGAAGAAATTCCTTCGAATCTGTGGGGGGGGGGTTGTTTGTTTGTTTGTTTGTTTTGAGACAGGGTCTCATTTTGTGGTTCAGGCTGGCCCTGAGCTCATCCTCAAACTCACATCACAGCAATCCTCCTGCCTCTGCCTCCTGAGTACTGGGATTACAGACGTGAGCCACCACGCCTGGCACTGTTGTATGTGGTACTGATTGCCGCTGGGTGTGAGTCTCCACGCTTAGTATTGTATGTGGTTAACCGGGGATCGAACCTGGGTCCTTGTGCTTGCAAGATAGGCGCCGGAACCACTGAGCTAAATCTCCAGCCCCGAATTTGTGGTTTTGAAAATGTTTGGTTTTTAGGTACTTGGAACTGAACCCAGGGCTTCTGCACACAGCTAAGTCCACAGCCCTTTTTAATTTTTTTATCTTGAGAAAAGATCTTATTAAGTTGCTAAGCTGCCCAGACTGGTCTAGAAATTGCAGTCCTCCTGCCTCTAGCCCCGAGAGTGGTGGGATTACAGGCCTGAGCCACCCCGCCCAGCCTGGATTTGTATTTTAACTTTGTAATAACTGAGAGCCAGAACTTAAATGGGACAGTGGTCAGGAGGCAGAAATTCTTGAAGAGAAATGCCTGGGTAGATTATCGACATCTCCAACTAGCCCTCATGGCAGGGTCAGAGCCCAGAGTGGTTGATCCTAATTCAACTAGACAGATGGAGCTAATGAGAGCCTCAGAAATAAACATTGTGACCAAACCATCCCCTGCTGCACCCCGCTCCCTTATGATCCTCTTAGAAGACTCTGAGACTATGTGACAGTTAACAGGGATAGTTCAGGGCAAAATGTCTAAGTCAGATTTTACCATCTCGAGAGCAAGAAGTAATTTCACTTCTAAAACAAAGTAATTCCTTTGTCCCCCGTTATTATTGTAGGCTGTGATAGGTGCGAAAGCACATATTGCCCAGTCCTCATATGGAACACAGCCACTATCCATTAGGTGACACACTATGCTACACTCGGCAAACAGCATGAAAAAGAACAAGACTCCCTGACTCATCTGAGTGAACCAGGTTTCTGGGATCTGGAAGGTGTGCATCCAGACTTTGTAACATGGAGTTGACTGTGATCGTTTAAGGTATATTTTTATCCCAAGTGGTTGACAAAAATAAATCAGATGTATGATGTTGCATCAGGCATTATTTCCTGTAGCACCCAGTCAGGAAGGGAGGTACACACTGCAGGGAGTCCAGAGAAACAGTGACCACATGTGCTCTACCCCCCTGCCCGTTCTGAGCAGGACACATTCCTTACCCTGGAGGCTGACTTCACCTAGTGTAGGTTTGAATTACCTGGGGGCTTTTCAGTGTTGTTTTTGACCTCCTTCCTGGGCCAGACAGGATCAGATTCGCTTGTGCCCCACCCCACCCCGCCCCGCCTTGCTGTGCTTCCTGACCTCAGTCATCCACAGCGTTGGCGCCGCCAGGCTGGGCTACAGTCAGAAATCCAGATTCTCAGGAGACTCAGAATGTGTATTATGACCACACACCCAGGAACTTAAATACGTTCATATCCGAGAATCTACTTTGTATGTCAGCACCCCCTAAAGAAACATACATAATGTCAGCCACGTGTGCAATTCTAAGTTTTCTGGTATGCGTCTTTTAAAAAGTAAAAATACTTTAAGCAACTTATTTAACCTCATATGTTCAAAACCATTGTCGTTTGCACAAATAGACCTAGCTAGTTTCTAGTGCTCAGAACAACCCGTGGCTATCATATCAGACAACACAGAGTGACACATGGCCTAAATGTTATAGTTCCTGTGAAAATTCCAGATGGCTCTAGTCCGTAGTCAGAGATGGAGAAATGGTTTGCTCATGGAGAAGACAAAATTGTAGGTGCCAGAATTCAGTTAATGCCCATAGTTTGTAAGAAACTCCTTGGGCTGGGGAGTTAGCTCAGTGGTTCCGGCGCCTGTCTTGAAAGCACAAGAGCCCAGGTTCGATATCCCGGTTAACCATATACCATACTGGGTGTGGAGACTCACCCCAGCAGCAATCAGTACCACATACCACAGTGCCAGGCGTGGTGGCTCACGCCTGTAATCCCAGCACTTGGGAGACAGAGGCAGGAGGATTGCTGTGATGTGAGTTGGAGGCTGAGCTCAGGACCAGCCTGAACTACAAAGCAAGACCCTGTCTCCAAAAACCTAAAAAAAAAAAAAAGAAAGAAAAGAAACTCCTAAATGGTTATCTGTAGAACCATTTGTGGGCTGAGAGATGGTAGTATAGATTTCTGTATTTGGTCTATGAAAAACTGTACCTGATGTTAGAGTTCCATGGATTGACTAATAAATACTATTCCATAGGAGTCTTTCATCTTTATGTGGACAGGAAGTACTGGGGACCACCATGAATAAGCATCGAGTAATAGGTAATAAAAATACAATACAACCCACCTGTAAGAGTCTCTCGGGTTGAACTTCTGATATTTGAAATACTAGTTGGAATGAAGTGTCTAGGTGCAGATGATCATCTCCACATACATGTTACCCTTGAACATCTGCAATTCCATCCACCTTTGTATATTTCAGTGTAAATGTGAAGTGAGTGTCATAAAGAATCCACTTGTCAAAACAGGCTTTTGGAAAGGAAGTTTATTTTAATCGAAGAGACTAAAATCAGGGGATCCTGGTAGCTGAAGAAAAGCCAAGTTTATCATGTATGTCCTTATGTGGATAGGCAAACATCGAGGGAAAGAGCTGTACCTAACTGGGAAAAGAAGTAGGCTTTTACGGTTTGGGGGTAAGGGGCATAATAATAAGGAATTTCTATAACTTGGAGCCCATGAACGGTCTGCTCAGATGTGTGTCCTGTTACTAGACTTCTCAGCACCAGGAGGGTCTGGACTTGTTTGTGAGTCCATTTGTCCATTTGTTTCCTGAGCAGCTGCTGTTTGCTAAAAACAGCCTATGTGCTTTGTCCCATTTGTTTGTGAAGGACTTGACCTCCATCAGACCGGCCTTCCTGTCTTTTTGTTGATACCATAGAAAAGTGAAAGGGGCTGGGAAGTGGGTGGAGCCTCTCGCGGCTGTTTTAGGTGTGACAGATGGGCGGCAGAACAGCCTCGGTGGAAGGAAAATCTTGGGAAACACACCTGGGAGTGATCAGGGCAGCATCCTGAACGTGGTGCTGTAGGAGAGGCTCAGGAGGTGAGGAAACAGTTAACCTCGGGGTCTAAAGTGGATGTGAGGAGAAGCCTCAGGCTGTCACCTGGGGGTGTTGTTATACAGGAGTGCCAACTGGGTCAGAGGGTGTGGGAAGATTCAATTCAAGGGACAAATATAAGGTGAAAGGACTTAGGGAAAAAAATTAGTCCTTGGTTTTGTGTAGAGCTGTGTGTTTTCAGTTTGCCTCAATGACAGTCCTGTCTGAGAGCTGGGAGGGCTTCTGTTCTGGGTCTGAGAGGAGTATCCAGCAAATAGTAGCATATCATTACTGGGATGAACCAATGAGGCAATTTCATCAACTCCATTTCACCCAGTTTCCTCTACTTCCTGCACCATAGTTCATGCTCATTCCTGAATTCCTGTTTATTGGTGAGTTGTTCAAAGATCACAAGGACTGTTATTTTGTTTCACAGAAATACATCTTATTTTGTGGTGTAATGTAAGAAAAATGGTTGCTAAGAATATTTTCTAATTCTGGTTCTATAATAAATAGTAAAAGAAAAGTTTCTCTAAGACTGCCTTATTGCAGAGGTATCATGTTTGAATTGTTGCACAAAATTAAAAAAAAAAAAAAGATTTAGGGCCGGGGAGTTAGCTCAGTGGTTCCAGCGCCTGTCTTGCAAGCGCAAGGACCCGGGTTCGATCTCCGGTAACCACATACCATACTGGGCATGGAGACTCACGCCCAGCAGCAATCAGTACCACATACCACAGTGCCAGGGCGTGGTGGCTCACGCCTGTAATGCCAGCACTCGGGAGGCAGAGGCAGGAGGATTGCTGTGATGTGAGTTGGAGGCTGAGCTCAAGGCCAGCCTGAACCACAAAGCGAGACCCTGTCTCAAAAAACAAAAACAAAACAAAACAAAAAAGATTTAGCTATTATAAATTGTTCTGCTATAAACGTGAGCCTTCATATATCATTGTAATATATCTTCAAGTCTTTTTTTTTCTTTTCTTTTTTTTTTTTGAGACAGGGTCTCGCTTTGTAGTTCATGCTGGGCTCAAACTCACTATGTAGCCCAGGCTGGCCTCAAACTCAGTGCAATCCTCCTGCCTCTGCCTTTTGAGTGCTGGGATTACAGGCGTGAGCCACTAAACCCAGCATTGTGGTATGTGGTTACTGGGGATAAAACTCACGGCCTTACATTTGCCAGGCAGACCCTGGAACTACTGAGCTTAAATATCGTATCTTTAACTCTTTTGGGAAGATCCTTAGAAGGGGAATAGCTGGGTCCAATGGAATTCTTTTAGTTTTTTTAAAAATCTCCATACTTATTTCCATTGTGGCTGTGCAACTCACACTACTACCAAAAAGGAAGAGAAGTGCTTCTTTTTTGTACAGGCTCTCCAGCATTTGTCATTATTTGACTTCTTGAAGATAGCCATTGTTTCTGGAGTAAGATGGCACACTAGTGCTGTTCTCATTTGCATTTCTTGAATGATCAATAATGTTGAATCATTTCTTCATGATTTTATTGGCCATTTGTACATCTTTATTTGAGAAGCATTTCAGAGGCTCATTTTTTTAACTGGATCTTTAAACTGGGGAGAATCTAATTGTTTTCAAGTTCTTTATATATAATAGATAATAGTCCTTTGCCTAATTAATAGCTGGCAACTTTTTTTTTTCTCATTCTGTGGGTTATCTCTCTACTGTGTTGATAGTTTCCTTTGCTGTTCAGAAGGATTTTTTTTTTTTTTTTTTTTTTTTGAGACAGGGTCTCGCTTTGTGGTTCAAGCTGGCCCTGAGCTCAGCCTCCAACTCACATCACAGCAATCCTCCTGCCTCTGCCTCCCAAGTGCTGGGATTACAGGCGTGAGCCACCACGCCCGGCACTGTGGTGTGTGGTATTGGTTGCTGCTGGGCGTGAGTCTCCACACCCAGTAATGTATGTGGTTACCAGGGATCGAACTCTGGCCCTTGCGCTTTCAAGACAGGCGCCGGAACCACTAAGCTAACTCCCCGGCCCCAGAAGGATTTTTTTTTAATAAGAAGTGATCTTATTTGTTGATCTTTGTGTTATTATAAAGTCCTGTTCGGAAGTGTCTATGCCTGTGTCTTCAAGAGTTTAATCTATTTTGTCTTTCAGCAGACTATTTCTGTTTTAATATTTATATCTTTGATGCAAAACTGGTATCGTGCAAAGTGAAAGTTTATTTAAAGTATAGCAAATGCAGAGAAAGCAGCAGAAGAGCTAGCCTCACAGCAGAATGAGCTGCAACATAGGAGGCAGCCACTTGAGATGCCTGGTGAGTGAGATATGAGCTCTGTGTCCAGGAAGGGAACAAGGTCAGTTGGGGATATCTTACGCATACAGTAAGGGTGAATCACATCTCCATAGAGGATACTGTGGGGCACATTTTTTCAAGCATATGGTACCTGATAAGCATATGATGATCTTATAATCATCAGCTATAGACAAGTGTTACAATCACCAATCAGAGATCAGCACATGATAGTTTTTTTTTTTTTTTTTAGGTTTTTGGAGACAGGGTCTCGCTTTGTGGTTCAGGCTGGCCCTGAGCTCAGCCTCAAACTCACATCACAATCCTCCTGCCTCTGCCTCCCGAGTGCTGGGATGACAGGCGTGAGCCACCACGCCCGGCACTGTGGTATGTGGTACTGGTTGCTGCTGGGTGTGGGTCTCCACACCCAG
>PVIR01046342.1:0-10303 GCA_004026965.1 Petromus typicus
TTTTTTTTTTTTTTTTGAGACAGGGTCTCACTTTTGTAGTTCAGCCTGGCCTTGAGCTCAGTCTAAAACACACAGGAATTCTCTTGCCTCTGCCTCCTGAGTGCTGGGATTACAGATGTGAGCCACCACACCTGGCACTGTGGTATGTGGTTCTGATTGCTGGTGAGAGTGAATCTCCATGCTCAGCATTGTTGTATGCGGTTACCGGGGATTGAACCTGGGTCCCCTCACTTGCAAGGCAGGTACTAGAAGCACTGAGCTAAATCTCTGGCCCTTATACCTCATTTCTAAGGCTGGAATCACTTGTATCATTGTCTCTTGTCCTTGGAATGAGAATTACATCATCATATTCCCTCGTTTTTAGGTATGAACTTGGACAAAATTATACCATCAGCTTTCCTGATGCTCCAGTTTATCAACAGCAAATGAGGGACTTCTCAGTTTCATGATAATGTTCTTGTGAGTCAATTGCCAATATAATACATACTGTCTGTATATATTATAATTTATATCAATATATATATACCGTATACAGTTATACATATTATATTCCTATCAATTGTTTTTCTGGAAAGCCTTCCCAATACATAAACTTTTGCACTGTTTTATTGAAAGAGAAGAGTGAAAATTCTACAAAAGATCAAAAAGATACAATGAGGGAAATGTTGGGTAAGTTGACACATACTGTATAGGCTACAGTGGCAGCTGCAGAGAGCAGTGTAAGCAGTCTCATGCATCCTCTTGTTCCTCTCTGTCTCATCAGGCTTCCATGCTCATCAGCAAGGAAGGTGATGGGAGCCTGTGTGGCAGTGGGGCAGGGAGCCCCACATGGAAAGTGCCAGTGACCGGTCCATGGTTCTCAGAAAAAAGCAGGGGCTCATATGTTTGACCCACTTAATTAACTGTTAAATTACTTGCTGGAAGCCCTGGGTTTTATTCTAGGGATGAGTAAAGCTTATCTGTGGACAAAACTTGTGCCTATTAGAAATTTTTACAGTGTCTATCTGTACAGAGGGAATCATTCTCAGCTTGGAGTTGATATGACCATAACTTGATCTTCCCATCCCTCCCTGCTTATATGGACTTTTTGTTTATCCCATTATACATTCTACTTATTCAGCTTGCTTCCAACGTGGATGTAACAGTAACACTGCATAGGATAATAATCTACAATTTGCATTTAACATGTTTGATGGAAACTGACTGCGGTTCACCTATTTGGTTACTTGTTGTCTACGCCTGACATATTTTGTGTTACTTGCATTTCATGAATATTTGCTTGATTATTTTCCTTACCTTTTTGTAAGTATCTTCTATTCCATTTACTTTCATAGATAAAAGCAATTCTCTTTATAAACTCAGCAAGATATGTCGCTGTGAAATGAATCTTTTAATCCCTTCGTGTATATACCTAGCAGAGCGATGGTAGTGACTTATGTGCACCCATGTTTATAGCAGCTCAATTTGTGATTGCTAAGTCTTGGAAACAACCCAAATATCCATCAACTGGAAACCGGATAAAAAAAACATGGTTCTTTTATAGAATGGAGTATTACTCTGCCATTAAAAACAATAAGATTGAGTCGTCCATACTCAAATGGATGTACCTTGAGGAGGTCCTCATACGCCAAATAAACAGGTCACAGATGTGTAACTATCATATCTTTTCTCTGGTATGAGAAAATGAAGTTGTAAATGAGTTGTACTATGTAGAGTTGATATTGTGAAGTAGAAAATATTTAAAAGGAAACAGTATAAGGGTAAACAAGAGGGGAAAACAAATGTGGTAATAATAAAGAAAAAATAAAACAAAGATGTGTATATAGGGGATGGGAAGATTTCAGGGCGAGGAGGGGGAAAGGGAAAAAATGAGAGTCAAGTCGTCATATTCTGGTACAAACTCTCAGCAAGAGAATGATACAATTTGTATATGACATTTCAATGTGAACACAAAAGAAGTTTTTTTATATTTGAAAAGTATTAAGAAAATGCTACATAAATTTCACTACAAAGTAAAATTATGCCTGGTGACTGCGCCATTGAATCTGTGACGGGATTGGAGCTTATGGCCTCCAGGCCCATGCCGGAAAAGTGCCCAGGGACTAAGGTTAGCAACAGGCAGCTCTGGAAATGGCGACTGCACCATTGAATCTGCTCTGGGGTTGGAGCTTACTGACCTCTTGAAGAGCACCCTGGGACTGAGTTTAGCAGCGGGCGGCTTTGGAACCGGCAACTGCACCATTAAATCCATGCCAGGGTTGGAGCCTGCTGGCTGCCAGGCCCACACCGGAAGAGCACCCAGGGACTGAGTTTAGAAGGCCAGAGTCTGACTTTCTCCACGGCAACTGAAGAAGCACATCCAAGTGACCTGGTATTGGTGAGTAGGTGGGCCTGTTGGAACATCAGCAAGTACCATTGCAGCTGCACAAGGCCTACAGCCTACTGGCCTCCAGGCCGACTGCACAAGTGAGCCCAGAGATACTGTATTGGTGAGCAGGTGGGCCCATTGGAACGTCAGGCAGTGCCATTATAGCAGTGCAGGAGCCAAAGCCTTCCTGCCTCTAAAGCAGACGGGAGAAAGTGTTCTGACTGTATTGACTGAGTGCCTCATATGGTGTGACAGAACTAGGGGATTTTTTTTTTTTAGGTCCCAATACTGACTGTAAAAAAAAAAAACCCAGGAAACACTGATTTTTTAAGGGTCCTAACTATTAGGAGGAAAGAGACTTGCAACAAACATCACCAGAAAACAGGGCAGGTACAAAGCCAAAAGCAGCAACAAGGACAAAAACTCAGAGATGAGGAAACACTCAAAGGCTCAGATACAAAGATCCTCACCTCAAGGTAACACAGGGGGAAGGGAAATGTTGAAGTTTGAAGGCCAGCCTCCAGGGTCCTCGGAAATGGTAACCAAAGCAGATCTAGGAAAATGGAAATCAGAACTGATCTGAGATGAAAGCAGAAATATTGGATACTGTCAACACCATGATTAATAAAGGAAAAGGGGAGAACATTAAATTGATAGAATCCAAGATAGCAAAAGCAATGAAACATTTTAAACACCTACGAGCAGAAGCCCAGGAAATCAAGAAATCAAATGAAAGCTCACGCAATAGAATGAATTTGGCAGAAGACCGAATTTCAGACCTAGAAGACAGGATCTCGACCAATGAACTGGAAAGGCATAATCTATGGAAAAAAGCAAGTGATAATGAAAAGTCAATCCAACAGCTCCTAGATGATTCAAAGAAGAATAACATAAGATTGATTGGAGTCACTGAGGGAGCAGGAGACAATGCTAAAGACATCAAAAAGCTATTCACACAGATAATGGCAGAAAACTTAGCAGAAAAAGGTAAAGAATTGGACATACAAATACATGAAGCATACAGAACACCACTTGCCCATGACAAGAAAAAATCTACACCTAGGCATATCATCATAAAAGTCCCAGATATCCAAAAAAAGAATGAAATACTGAAAGCAGTGAGAAAAAAGAAAACAGTTACATTCCAAGGGAAGCCCGTCAGGATCACAGCGGACTTCTCTACTCAAACACTCAGTGCCATAAGAGCCTAGAGTAAAGTCTTCCAAGCCCTAAAGGAAAACAACTTCCAACCCAGACTAATGTATCCTGCAAAACTATCCTTCAAAATTGATGGAGAAATAAGATGCTTTCATGACAAAGAACACCTGAAACTTTCACAAATATGAAACCTGTGCTCCAAAACATTTTAAAGAATATCTTGGAGAAAAAGAAGGAAAGTTACAAATCTATGAGACCTAACTGAGTCAACCCATGGGACCAAACAAGAAACTGATAGGGAAAGGGCAGAAGTAGAATAACACAGCCAAGAACAGGAAAACATGGCAGCACTAAATTTACCTATATCAGTCATAACCATTAATGTCAATGGATTCAATACGCCAATTAAGAGATACAGACTGGCAGAGTCGATCAAAAAACAAGATCCTACAATCTACTGCACACAAGAAACACACCTAATTCAGAAAGAAATACATGGAATGAAAGTAAAGGGATGGAAAACAATACTCCATGCGACTGGAAACAGCAAGAAAGCAGGAGTGGTGATTTTATTTGCAGACAAAATAGACTTCAAGCCAAAGCTGATAAAGAGAGAAAAAGATGGACACTATCTTTTAGTTCAGGGAAAATTCAAGAGACAGAAATCACAATTTTAAATATCTATGTTCCAAATTCTAATGCACCCAATTATATGAAACAAATATTAATGGACTTGAAAAACCAGATAAACCCTAATACAGTAATAGTAGGGGACCTCAATACCCCACTGTCACAAAGAGACAGATCGACTGGACAAAAAGTCACTAAGGAAATCCTTGAGCTCAACCAGACTCTTCAGCAAATGGACTTAATAGATGCCTACAGAGTATTTCACCCCACAAAGTCACAATATACATTCTTCTCAGCTTCTCATGGATCATTCTCCAAAATAGACCATGTGCTCATTCATAGAACAGGTTTAAGTAAAAATAAAGGGATTGAAGTTATCCCTTGTATACTGTCGTATCATCTACCCTGAAATTAGAGCTGAATAGCAAAGGAAAGCCCAGGATCTTCACAAACACATGGAAACTGAACAACACTCTGCTGACCAACCAATGGATCATAGAAGAAATTAGAGAAGAAATCGAGCTGTTCTTAAAACTAAACGATAACCCCACCACAACATACAGAAATTTATGGGACATAATGAAAGCAGTTCTATGAGGAAAATTCATAGCAGTGAAAGCCTACATCCAGTAAACAGAGCAAGCTCAAATAAACAATTTAATGTTGAACCTCAAGTGACTAGAAGGAGAGGAGCAAAACAAACCCAAATCTCACAATATGCAAGAAATTATAAGGATCAGGGCAGAAATTAATGCAATAGAAACCAAGAGAACGGTTCAAAAATTCAATGAATGCAAAAGTTAGTTCTTTGAGAGGATAAACAAAATTGATAGACCCTTAACCAACCTCATTATCAAAGGAAGGAAAAGGTGCATCTCGATGCTATTAGGAATGAGAACAGAGAAATTACTACCGACCCAGAGTAAGTCCAGAAAATAGTAAACACCTACTTTGAAAATTTATACTTCAATAAGATGGAAAATGTAGAAGAAATGGATAGATTTCTAGACACATATGAACTCAAAAAGCTGAGTAAAGAAGATATAGAAATGTTAAATGCCCCAGTAACAATCTGTGAAATTGAAAATGTAATTAGAGGGGGCTGGGGATATAGCTCAGTGGTTCTAGTGCCTGTCTTGCAAGCCCAAGGGCCCGGGTTCGATCCCCGTAACCACATAACAGTACTGGGCGTGGAGAGTCACCCCAGCAGCAATCAGTACCACATACCACAGTGCCAGGCATGATGGCTTACGCTTGTAACCCCAGTACTTGGGAGGCAGAGGCAGGAGGATTGCTGTGATGTGAGTTTGAGGCTGAGCTCAGGGCCATCCTGAACTACAAAGCGAGACTCTGTCTCGGAAAAAAAAAATAGAAAATCTAATTAGAAACTTGCCAACAAGAAAAGCCCTGGACCTGACGGTTTTACTGCTGAATTCTACAAAACTTTTAAAGAAGAGTTAGTGCCTCTACTTCTGAAACTCTTCAATGAAATTGAAGGGGAAGCAGTAAGCAGTACACCCAAATGCATTCCTGGAAGCAACCATTACCCTGATTCCAAAAGCAGGGAGAGATCCAACCAAAACAGAGAAATGCAGGCCAATATCTCTAATGAATATCGATGCAAAAATCCTCAATAAGATACTGGCAAACAGAATACAGAGAATTATCAAAAAGATTATACACCTTGACCAAGTTGGATTCATCCCAGGGTTGCAAGGATGGTTCAACATATGTAAATCAATAAATGCTATACACCATATTAACAGGTTTAAGGATAAAAATCATATGGTCATTTCAGTTGTTGCAGAAAAAGCGTTTGACAAAGTACAACACCGATTTATGTTCCAGACCCTACAGAAGATCAGAATAGATGGTCTGTATCTCAAACTAATAAAATCTATCTAAGAGAAACCATCAGCCAGTATCATACTAAATGGTCAAAAATTGAAACCTTTCACACTAAGATCAGGAACAAGACAAGGATGTCCTCTCTCACCACGACTGTTCAATATAGATCTGGAAATATTAGTCATAGCAATTAGACAAGAGAAAGAAACACAAGGAATAAAGATTGGAAAAGAAGAAGTTAAATTGTCATTATTTGCTGATGACATGATGCTCTACCTAGAGTATCCTAAAAACTCAATTAAAAAATTGCTGGACCTAGTCTCCAGTTTTACCGTGTAGCGGGTTACAAAGTCAACGTTCAAAAATCAATAGCCTTCGCATACACAAACAGTAGACCCACTGAGATAGAAATTGGAGAGTCAGTCTCTTTCACAATAGCATCCCCCAAAATAAAATACTTAGGAATCAATCTAACAAAGGAGGTGAAAGACCTCTACTCTGAAAACTATAGCACTCTGAAAAAGGAGGTAGAAGATGATATCAAAAAATGGAAAGACATACCTTGCACCTGGGTACGAAGAACCAATATCGTCAAAATGGCTATATTCCCAAAACTACTCTACACATTCAACGCAATGCCGATTCAAATCCCAACAGCATATTTCACAGATCTAGAGAAAAAAATCCAAACTTTCATCTGGAACCACAAAAGACCTAGAATAGCCAAAGCAATTCTAAGCAACAGGGACATGGTGGGGGGTATTACAACGCTGATCCTGAAACTAAACTTTAAATCCACTGTGATAAAGACTGCATCGTACTGGCAAAGTAACAGACCCGAGGATCAATGGAGTAGACTAGAAGATCCAGAAACTACTCCAGATACACTGAGCCACCTCATCTTTGACAAAGGAGCCAAAAATCCTCAATGGAGGAAACTTAGCCTCTTTAACAAATAGTGCTGGAAAACCTGCACTTTAACTTGCCAAAGACTAAAACTAGATCTAACTCTTTCACTGTGTACCAAGCTAAAATCAAAGTGGATAAGAGACCTAAATATTAAAACAGACACTCTAAACCTACTGCAAAACTGGTTAGGTAAAGCTCTCGAGACATTGGCTTAGGGAAAGACTTCATAAACAAAACTTCTATAGCACAGGAAATGGCTGAAGAAATCAACAATTGGGACCTCATTCTTTTAAAAAGCTTCTGCACAGCAAAGAAACCATCAGCAGAGCAAAAAGGCAACCTACAATGTGAGAAAAAATCCTTCCCAGCTGTTCCTCAGACAAAAGATTACTATCTAGAGTATATAAAGAGCTGAAAAAAATCAGCCCACTCAAATTTAAAGACCCAATTCAAAAATGGGCATCTGAAAAGAATAGATATTTTTCAGAGGAAGAAATAAGAGCAGCTAAGAAGTATATGAAGAAATGCTCAACATCATTAGTCATTCGAGAGATGCGGATGAAAACAGCATTGAGATTTCATCTCACTCCACATAGAATGGCTGCCATCTCAGAATCAGCCAACGGCAAATGTTGGCGAGGCTGCGGAGAAGAAGAACCCTTCTCCACTGTTGGTGGGACTGTAGACTCGTACAACCCCTGTGGAGATCAGTTTGGAGATTCCTCAAAAAGCTAGGATTGGAGGTCCCATTTGACCCAGCCATTGCCCTGCTAGGTATATACACAAAAGAATTAAAAGACTCATATCACAGTGACATATGTGCACCCATGTTTATAGCAGCCCAATTTGTGGTTGCTATATCTTGGAAACAACCCAAGTGTCCATCAACTGGAGCCTGGATAAAAAAGTTGTGGTTGTTCTACAGAATGGAGTATTACTCTGCCATGAAAAATGATAAGTTTGAATCATTTCTACTTAAATGGACATACCTTGAGGATATCCTCATGAGTGAAATAAATAGGGTACAGATAGGCACATATCACATCTTTTCTCTGGTATGAGAAAATAAAGATATAAATGAGTCCTAGTATTGTATGTTATATATTGTGAAATTGAAAATGCTCAAAGTAAAGTACGGTGAAGGGGAAAAAATGATGAGATTGTAAAAAAAAAGTAAGGAAACAAATTTTATGTATATTGGGGGGGTGGTAGGGTGGGTAGGGCTATGGGAAAAATGAGAATTAAGTTGTGTCTTATACTGGTACAAATCCTCATTATGCAGTGCAATCATGATGCATATATATAATGTGCCAATAACGATTTAAAAAAATAAAATTATGCCTGTTAATAGCAACACAATGTTAATATAAACAGTATCAGTGTTAAGTTTATATTAGTATTAGCATGATTATAATACCAGCAGTGGATTAACGATAGATGGATGATGATGAAGGTCCTTGGCAGGTGGAACGTGTGCTGACCGTTTGCGAAACTTATGCTGAAAAGTTTGAGAAACTATTATGATTAAGGCAAGGAATTTCTCTCCTCTGCTATAATGTCATGCTTTACAACATATCATCTGAAGATTTTGTGTACTATAAAGCACTAAAATTATGCAAAATTTGAAGGGATTTCAAGAAATAAGTGTCCCTTACTCTGGTGAGTGGGTGAATGTTTTATTGTGAACCACTTTTTTTGTGCTCTTATTAGAGTGTGTCTTTGACATGAACACCTTCTAACTAGCTGCTTTCTGCATTGAGTTTCTTTTATAGAAACATTCAGTGCACAGAAACTGGTTGCACCCAACAATTTGCACCTTGGTTCACAATGCAGTGTGGTAGGGGTGAGTGAATATTTATGAACAGAAGTTTCTCACTGATGCTACAAACTTTGCCTCTCCTCAGTTGACTTTAGTCACCTCCTGGGCTCTCTTTTCTTCCTTATAATATCTTTCAGAAAAGAAAAAAAATAGAACACATACACGTACAGGGTGTTCAACTTGAGAAGGTAACTGCGAGGGCTAAATTAAGAAATGTCTTGAACATCTTTGCACAGTTGCATTTAATTTTAGGTCCCTTTAATAAGCCACTCTGGCTATTTCTCTGTTGAGAACTTGTTAGTCACTGAATATAATTCTACAGGCAATGGTTTCTTTTTTTTAGTCATTGGTAAATTCACCAAACATTTATATTTTAAGGCTATTTCAGCTCCAAATGCTTTCATTTCCTTAATTTATTTAGAAAATAAGAAAAGGGAAAGACTTTATGTATATATTTTTCCAGACTAAATGAAGACTCTTTCAAATAATTTTAAGCTTTTTCACTTCATTTTAATTTTGTACTCTTGATATTAAAGTGCTTTTCTGACCACTGATTTAAGAACATTCCATGCATCTCTAATTGGTGTAATTATAGCCTGATTAACAACTTATATTACAATTTTCTAAGTATCGTTTTTATGTTGCTATGAAAATTCTATTGGTGTCACTATATTTTTTATTTTTTCTTATTGTATCCATAAAGGGATATTTATAAACTGTGTTAGTTTGCTTATACAATAAATATTAATTAAAAAATGAATTCATTGACTTGCTGAGGATAATAAAATGTGATTATCTAAGTAAGCAGCCGGAATCTAGCTTTATTGGTGAGTGGAGATAAGCATGTTGCTATTATATGTACAATATGTGGTTCTTAAAAGAATCAGAATAGGTGAATTATCTGTAGCTTTGCCACTTACTGTATTTATTAGAATTTCAACTGAGATGACAAATATTAAAAAATAACAATATTTCAATAAATGGTTTGAAATATCAGTTTTACAAATAATGAGAGTATAAACAAAAGATGAATTATATGCTCTGGAAAATATAAAAATTGTTTTGAATGATTTATTGTTTTCTTATGGCCTCGATCAGATGTTTTGTCATTTTTTAGAAAGACACATTTCATTTTTCCAGTATAAAATATTAATTTACTTTTAGAAGTTGACTTAATTGGTAGAAATGGCATCAGATTTTTAAATGACAGGTGTGCAGATACATTTTTGAATGAAAAAATTCTTTATATCTATGATAGCTACATTTTTAGTGTTTCTAAGCCATTCAAATGTTTGATGGTGATAGGAAATTGACATTCAATCTTGTTCTCCTTTTAAAAAATAATTTACTTATTTAATGACTACTAACACGTTAATTTCTGTACTAAAGTTTTGGTATTGGGATATATATAATAAAATATGTACCAATTTTCTGTTTTAATGAAAATTATATTTTTATTTGGAGAAACAAGAAATTCATCAAAACTGTGTGTGTCTGTGTGTGTGTAAATGTGGACGTGGTTTCAAATTAGGTAATGAATGGAAGCTGGAAACATTTTGAAGCTCTTGATA
>PVIR01046343.1:0-10324 GCA_004026965.1 Petromus typicus
TGGACATGAGGTCGACATGGACTACCACAATGGCAGTGGGAGGTGTAAGAACAATGGGTTCTGGATTCATCTGGAGAAGAATAGAAACTTATGGAAATTCTGTTTGAGATGAGTGTTAGACTCCAAGAAGCTAGTGAAATGATTGGTTAAAAAAAATTCAGAATCTTTAATCTGTTTTGTTTGTCATGTTCTTTAACAGCAGTTTGAAAAAATCTGGGGTGAAAATGTAGTTACTACTGTGACTTTTGGAAAGATTATACCATAGGTATTTGCATTGGCGTCCAGTGCTTCTTATACATTAGCTACTGTTAGTGATACACTGAGATAATTTGAATGTTTTACTTTTGTTAATCAAAGGCTTCTACTAATTAGCCTCCCAAAAGACAAGGTAGATGAATTTTGGGAGATTTACATCTTATTCATACCATTTCTAGTTTCCAAAATTACCAGTTTGTTTTATATTTTGCCATAGGTAATAACCTAAATTTTGAACACATCTGCTCTCTATTTTTCTGTATCATTTACTGTTATCTGCTCATTTTTCTTTAGTTGCTTTCTATTTTTTTTTTCTCATTAGAGAGCAATTGTCTACCAGAATGGGATGGACTCATCTGTTGGCCCAGAGGGACGGTGGGGAAAATATCAGCTGTTCCATGCCCGCCTTATGTCTATGACTTCAATCATAAAGGTATTGAATTTTCTGAAGTGATTAATTTGAAACAATTTTCCCTCTCTCCCTCTCTCTCTCTCTCTCTGGTAATAGGCTGCAAGGGAACTGAGCTATCTTATCCTCTTTCATGTCTTTACAGGAGTTGCTTTCCGACATTGCACCCTTAATGGAACATGGGATTTTATTCACAGCTTGAATAAAACATGGGCTAATTATTCAGACTGTTTTCTGCAGCCAGATATCAGCATAGGAAAGGTAATAGCATTTTCGTATTGCTAAAGGACAGCAGAATAATGTCTTTATGGATTTCTTGATTGTTAGTCATATATTAAAAGCTTTTCCTGTGTCATCATAGTTCAACGCATCATTGGAGTACTTTTGGGTGCATTTGAACAATTCTGACATGTTCCTTAGGTCAGGTTACCTGGTCAAGAAACACATGCATATACTTATAAATGTATGTGTATGTGTGTATGTGTATTATGTTACACTGTGTTATGTTTATATTACATTCTGCTGTATATTGTGATATAGGTATAATATCTGCGTCTCCAAACAAGTAGTCAGCCACATGACTCATGACTCATGCTTAGCTACCAGTGAATGGCTACATTCTACCTCACTCTGTATTCCTAAAGGATAGTCACATTTTAGAGTATGTTTTTCTCATTAGCTCTGCCTGTGGGTGACTTTATTAGAATGTGGAATGTCAGTTTTATAGAAGAGAAACAAGAGGCATCGTGTAAGTTTTGTAGCACAAGATCTTCATTTCTCAGGGGTCAGTCAGCTGAGAGGCTGAGATTGTCGGTCAAAGTGACAGAACTTGCTAATGGTGAGATTTTACAGCAGAGCCCTGGTGTCCTGATTTCACTTTAGCGCCCTCTGCAGTGTAGACATGAGACACATACCCAGAAAACTTCTAGAGGGTTACTTTTTAAGTTCTATTTAGTCGTTTAAAAGTCAAGCTTAAATTTACGTTGCTTCGACCTTGTGAGGAAAGATACTGGAAAAGATATGTTTGTGATGCTTGGGATGAGGACATTGAGACGTAAGTAATTTTTATGTAGACGCTGAAATAGCCCATCACACATGAGCTCTCTTGATATCAGATATTTTTATTCCTTCTGCTTTTTGGAGGGAGTAGGAAGGTGAAAGTAAGTAGAGAAGAGAAGTGAAGCTTTCTTTGCCCAGTTTTATAGGTTAAGAACTTTCTTTTTTTCTAACACAATAAGCTCTTTAGTAATTTACCTAAAATTTTACTTTCTGAATTTTTTTTATTTTCATTAACATGGTGTTTATTTTTTATTTTCATTAACATGGTCCTTGTGTGGAGCTGGTACCGGCACATACCTCATTTTTTCTTTATTCCTCTCCCCCTCCATGCCCCTGCCCCATTCCTTGATCCCTTTCTTTTTTTTTTTAATTATCTTTATTGGTACATTAAATATACACATCATGATTGCACTCCATAATGGGGATTTGTACCAGTATAAGACACAACTTAATGCTCATTTTTTCCCATAACCCCACCCACCCTACCACCCCCCCATATATATAAAATTTGTTTCCTTACTTTTTTGTTACAATCTCAACATTGTCCCCTTTCACCTTATTTCCTTGATCCCTTTCTTAAGAGAAATCTATCTTTTTACTTCCTATTATATTTTTATTTTGCTTCTTATGATTGGGCTAAAAGTTCTTAGGTTAAATTGTCAATGTAAGGAGATTTTTTTGTGTGTGCTCCAATGCTAACATGAGAAAATATAAAATGCTTCAGAATAATTTCAATCTCCTTTACAGAAATAAACATCACTTGATATTTACTCTGAGGTGATCACTGGTTGTAAATTAAATGATGATAAATGAAAGTTTCACAGCTTTTAAATAGCCATTAAATTCAATCATAGTTTTATTTATGTAGAATTTTAAATTTAAGTTATTTTTTGTGCCTACTATATTCCAAAGGTTAAAATAATTAAGGATGGCTAATAAGTCCAAAATATACATTGTTTCACATGAAAATAATTTAAAACTGAACTTAATTTGAAGAATTTCGTTATCATAAACTAATTTTACCTTCTTAACTACAAATTCAAAGAGCGTTTTGAATTGTTTATAATCCTTAAGGAATAATTTGAGAGACTGAAAAAAGTAAATATCTCCTAATAAGAGAGTTAGAAGGCTTGATACACTGTAGTACAAAATAAAATTGATTATTTATGATATAAACTATTAATGGTTAAATTAACTTTTAGAAGAAAGGAACAAAAAGAGTTAAGCAAGTATGTATTCAGAATAAATGCCACATAATTAAAAAGAATAAACATTACATCTTTATTGGGGAAATAAGACTACAATTTTAAAGAACCTATGAGGTTTTTCTCTAAATAATTTCAGTATCATTGGTATGGACAAATTATTTTAATAAAAAGGAAGTAATTTTAATAACAGAGCATAAGGTTATTTTTTCATAACATGATATTTTAAGCAATAGTGTACCATAAAAATAAATGTCTTAGGGCTATATACTTTTGGACTGAAGTTTAGCAATATATATTTTAAAAACCCCAAAGTGGTATTATGTACTATTCATATATTTTATGCATATTTTGAAATATTCATTAACAAAACAGGATAAATAATATTTTAAAAAAGGAATAAGAGGTCTTCTGTTTTCAGTTTGCAGACAGTGGCAAAATTAACATTAGTGAAGACACAAAATCAATAATTTGTAAAAATTTATCTAGCTGAGGATGACAAGAAACATAAGTGAATTAATTCCAGACAATGGCCAGCGTTTTGTTCCAGAGAAGTGATCTACAGAGACCACAGCTACCTTCATTCTTGGGTTTGCAGCAGAATAGGATCAACAAGACCATGAAAGGGGGCAAAGAGAAAGGAGGAAAGTTTTAAAATCAATTTTTAACAGACAAAGATGGGCCTGAGGGCTTAGAATTGCAAGGAAGGCCTTATTTTCCTGGGAGCACTAGTCTAAGGGCCGGGGGCAGTGAGGAGAGTAAGAGAAATTCCTCAGATGTGTTGGGAGCTCTCACAGAGTGGAAGGCAGAAATGAGTTTAAACCTTGGGGCAGAGATAAGAGCTGCCAAATGGCACTGGCGTCCGAGTGCAGAGTAGCAGCCGGACAAGGGAATCTGAGCAGGTGTCTTCTAGAAACAGAAGGCCTTTAGGAAGTGGGCAGCTAAGGACTGTGCAAAGAACACGGTGAACACAATCTCCTAAGCTTAGTGAGAGAAGACTATGAGGAAGTCTACTCTTGCTATCGCTGCTTCCCCTTCCTCCTCCTCACTCTTCTTCTCTTTCTCCTCCTCTTCTTCTGATTTTTTAAAATTGTTGCATGTTTGCAGTAAGGAATAGTGATGCTTGTTTTGGGGAACTGACACACATTTAATATATATAATTATTTATAATTTCTTTACCTCTTTTCTCTTTTTCCCGTCCTAATCATCTTTTTCACCTTATGAGTCTACCTTCTAGTTTCCTGTCGTCTCTCCTGTGATTATTCATTTGTTTACTTATATTTTAGGTTTTTCATGTAGGAGAAAATGTGTGATATTTAACTTTCTGAATCTGGTTGATTTTATTTATCATCATGGTTTCAAGCACCATTCACTTTCCTACAAATGGCATAATTTCAGTCTTCTTTATGGCTGAATAATATTCCATTAATTATATACAGCACATTTTTTAAAATTATCTTTATTGGTACATTAAATATACACATCATGATTGCACTCCATAATGGGGATTTGTACCAGTATAAGACACAACTTAATTCTCATTTTTTCCCATAGCCCCACCCACCCTACCACCGCCCCATATATATAAAATTTGTTTCCTTACTTTTTTGTTACAATCTCAACATTATACAGCACATTTTAAATACATTTATTTGCTGATGGACATGTAGGCTGTTTAGTGCTTAGCTATTGTGAATTGTGCTACTATAAACATGAGAATACATATATCACTTATGATATTTTTAATTCTTTTGGGTATACACAGAGATAAAAGAACTAAAAAAGGATATGAATCAAAAAGAAAGAAGTAAAATTATCCCTATTTACAAATGAAATGATTCTTTATGAAGAAGACCCAAACAACTTCATCAGGACACTTTTGGACATGATAAATGAATTTAACAATGTGCCAAAATACAAAATTAAAATTCAAAGTAAATATTGTTCTAATAAATTCTGCAGTGACAAAATTAGAACAAAAATTAGTATTGTTCAGGTATACCAATACTGAACCTATCAAACAGGAAATCAGGAGAGCAAGTCCATTCAGAACAGTTTAAAAACATTAAATGTGTAAGAGTCAGCCTCATAACTGATATGAAAAACTTTATGATGAAAACTCAGAACTCTGAAGATTTTACAAAAGGGAAAGATATCCCTTGTTTTTTTGTGTAAAAACTAAATCATGAAAGTGCTAGTATTTAAAAAAAATAATGTGTAGATAAATTCAATCCCTATTAAAATACCAAGAACTTTTTTTAAAATACAAGTAGGAAATCCTAAAATTCATATGGAGTCAGTTATAACCATTAGCATTAACGGTCTCCTTTTACCAGTCAAAAGAAACAGATTGGCAGAATGGGTCAAGAAACAAAATCCAACAATATGCTAATTACAAGAACTACATTTAACCTAAAGAAAAATTAATAGGATAAAAGCCAAAGAATGCAAAGCAATATTGCGTAGAATGGCACCCTGGAAAAAAGCAAGGATAGCTATTTGCCGACAAAGTGGATTTCAAGCCAAGACTGACTAACAGAGGCAAGTCAAGTCACTACATACTTGTTAATGGAACAATCCAGGGGGGAAAGAAAAGGATCAAAAATATATATTCACCACATACAAGTGCACCCAGCCCCTGTTTAGAAACATAGAGCAACCTCAAGTAAACAACCTAATGTTGAATGTTAAGCTTCTAGTAAAAAAAAAGTAACTCACAGCAAAGAATGTACAAAGGAGGAAATGATAAGGGTCCTCGGAGCAGAAATTAACGCTATCAAAATTAAGAAAGTAATACAAAGAATTAGTAAATTAATGAATTTGGTTCTTTGAAAGTTTAAATAAAATAGGCAAAACTTTAGCTAGCCTTATCAATGATGGAAAGAAAGAACCAAATCCATGCAATTAAGAATGAAAAGGGCAAAATTACAGTGGAACCTGCAGAAATCCGAAAGATCATCAATATCTATTTTGAGAACCAGAACTCCAATAGTATGGAAAACTCAGAAGAAAAGGACAGATTTCTAGGTACAGAGGAATTACCCAATCTGAATCACGAAGATCTTCAGATTCTAAACCCAATATCAGAAAATGAAATTGAAGAAGTGGTAAAACAATTACCAACAAGGAAAATCTCAGGTTCTGACAGATTCTCTGCTAAATTCTAGAAGAACTCTGGAGAAGATCTAACAGAAGATCTAGGTGGGAAACGATATTCTCAGACTTGTTCCTGGAAGTAAGAATAACCCTAATACCAAAATTAGAGAAAGACCCAATAAAAAGAGAGAACTACAGGCTAATCTCCATAATGAATACAGAGGCAAAAGTTCTCGGTGAGATACTAGCAATCAGACTGCATCAAATCGTCAAGAAGATTACATACCATGACCCAGCAGGATTACTTAAAGGTTGCAGGTGTGATTCACAAATGCTAATTAATGCATGTAATGCAGCTCATTAACAGAACCAAGGAGAAAAGCTACAAGATCATTTCAGTAGACGCAGAAAATGCACTCATCAAAGTACAACACCTATTTATGATGAAAATCTTACTGAAAATTGGAATAGAAATATAAAATGTTTCAATATAAAAGGCCATATATAACAAATCAAAGCCAACATCATACTAAATGGAGAAATAATTAAAAGCTTTTACTCTGAACTCAGGAACAAGTCAAGGGTGTTCACTATCACCATTTCTGTTCAATATAATTGTGGAAACATTAGCCAGAGCAATTAGACAAGAGAAAGAAATAAAAGGAGTACAAGAGGAAAGGAAAAAGTTAAATTATTATTATTTTCTGATGATGTGACACTCTACACAGAAGACCCCAAAACGCCACTAAAAGTCTTCTAGAATTTGTAACTAAATTCTGTGGTTTAGCAGGGCAGAGAGTCAACATTCAAAAACCAATAGCACTCCTGTACACTAACAACAAGTTTTCTGAAAGAGAAATTAGGAAAATAACATCATTCCAAGTAGTACAAAAAAAAAAAAAAAAAAAAAAAAAAAAAAAAAAAAAAAAAAAAAAAAAAAGAAATACTTGGTAATCAATCAAACACAGAAAGTGAAATACGTATACAATGAAAACTACAGTAGTCTGAAAAATGAGATTGAAGAGGCTATCGGAAAATGGAAAGATATCCTTTGTTCTTGGATGGGCAGAACCAAGTAAAAATGGGCCATACTTCTAAAATTGCTCTAGTAGCTCCATTAAATTCCAATTAAAATACCAGTAGCATATCTCATTGAACTAGAGAAAATGAACCTAAAATTTATATGGAACCAGAAGAGATCTAGAACAAAAGTGATTCTGGGTGACAAAGGCAAGACAGGAGGCACCACAGTGCCCAATAAGAAGTTATACTACCCAGCTACCATGATAAAAACAGCAAAGAGTGGCAAAAACAAACAAACAAACAAACAATCACCACTAATAGCAGTAACAACAATAAAACAGACTCAAGAATCAGCAGAACAGAATAGAAGATCCAGAAACAACCCCAAGTACACTTAACTGTCTTATCTGTAGTAAAAGGGCCAAACACCTTCAGGAGCAGAAATAAATAGTGCTAGAAAAACTGGCTTTCCACATATTGAAAACTGAACCTAGACTCAGATTTCTCACCATGCACTAAACTAAATTTGAAATGGTTCAAAAATCTACATGTTAAAAGAGAAACTAAATCTATTGCTTGCCAGAATTGGTAAGTTCTTGAAGATATTGGTGTGGGTAAAGGATTTATGAACAAAACTCACGGAAAATGTTACAAAGAATTAACAACTGGAATCACACCAAATTAGAAAAGCTTTTGTACATCAATTAAGATTACCATCAGAGTGAAGAGACAACCCACAGAATGGGAAACATTTTTACTAGTTACTTCTCAAGCAAAGAACTAACATCCAGAATACATCAATTCAGAAATGTCAGAGCATCTAACTTTGAAGACTCAGTCCAAAAACGGCATCTGAAATGAATAGACACTTTTCAAATGAAGAGGTACAAACATCAGACAAATATATGAAAAAATGCTCAAAATTATTGGTGATTTAAGAAATGCAAATGAAAGCAACACTGACAGCTTGTTTGGAGATTTTAGCAGAGGAGCAGAGCTACTGGTAGACCTCGAACAAGAAGCGAGCCTCTCTCTGGGGTGACCATCCTCTTTGAGCCTGATTCCATCTCACTCCAGAAAAAAATGGCCATCACCAAGAAATCAACCAAAAATAAATGCTGGTGAGAGTTTGGGGGAAAAATGAACTCATTTCCATTGCTGGTTGGAGTGGAAACTGTACAACCTCTATGGGAACCAGTATGGAAACTCTTCAAAAAATTAAAAGTAGAGGTTCCATTTTACTCAACTGTTTGCTTCCTAGGTATCTTTTCAAAAGTTTTAAAAGCATCACACCAAGTGATATATGCTTCCTCCTTTTTTAGCAGCACAATTTATAATAGCTAAATCTTGGAAGCAGTACATATGTCCCTCAACAGAAGAATGGATAAGGAAGAGTGATATTTACAGACAGTGAAGCATACTTTGTCATTAAGAAGGGCAAATGAGTCATCTGTAGGTAAATGTATACACCTCAAGACCATTCTCTTCAATGAAATAAATTAGATACACATGTTTAAACATAGTTTAAACATAGTTCTTGTCTTGTATGAGAAAGTGAAGAGGTTGAAAAGAAGCATAATGGAGCATCGATATTGGAAAGTAGGAAGTGAATCTTCAAAGAAGGAAGTGAACAAGGCAGAGGAGGAAAGAAATAGAAAAGGGAAAAAGAATATAGAAGGAAAAATTGAATAAAGCTTTTGTAAATGAAGAGAGTAAAAAGGGTTGACGGAAAGGGAGAATTACTATCAAAAAAAGAATTCAGATCTATTATGAACACGTAGGTACAAATTCTTCATGATGAATGTCATCAGTAGGCGTGTCCATGTCAAATAAGTACAGATAAAAATATAAAGTCAAAAGACATACATACAATTAGAAAATCATTGCTATGATCAGGACGAGATATTCAACATTTCAATGGCCTCTTGAAATTGTTCTATTCCTTATAGCAGTTGAGCCTGTATTATGCAAAGCCTGCCTTTGTTAATATCATTACATTTTTCATATCAGATGTAATTTTTAAAATCATCATATACTTCTTTTTATTATGTTCATATTTTAATTTATAACTTTGAATATAGGCATATATATATATATATATATTTTAAATATCACTCTTCCTTATCCATTCTTCTGTTGAGGGACATATGTACTGCTTCCAAGATTTAGCTATTATAAATTGTGCTGCTAAAAAAGGAGGAAGCATATATCACTTGGTGTGATGCTTTTAAAACTTTTGAAAAGATACCTAGGAAGCAAACAGTTGAGTAAAATGGAACCTCTACTTTTAATTTTTTGAATTAAACAGTTTCCACTCCAACCAGCAATGGAAATCATATATATATATATGTAATATATATAATATATTATCATATATTATATATATAATATATTATATAATCATATATATATATATATATATAATCATATATATATATATGATTTTGAAGTCTTAATCTTTGTTATCTAAAATCCTTGTTTGCCACTTGTGTTATTTCTACTATTTCTGGATCTGTTCTTATCAATTGTATTCCCTCTTGGTTTTTTTCTTGTGTCTTTACATGCTTTGTGTATTTAATTGGGTTTAGCATTGTGAATTTTTGTTGTTCAGTCCTCATTTTACTGCATTCTGTTTCCAGTTATTTTTCTAAACATTGAAAGTGCTGGAGGTCAGTTTTATCTGTTCAGGTTTGTTATAGTGGTCCACAGCAACCTTCTCTAGTGATAGGTTAACTCTATTATTCTGCCATCATGACTCTTGACAATCACTGTGGTTATGTTTGCTTTGTCTTATTTTTTAAAAATGTCAAAAACCAAAATATTTCATAGCTTTAATAACATTTACTATTTTGTATATATATAGAAATTTCCTTTTGTGTATTTTTTCTCTGCCTGAACAAATTTCTTTAACATTTCTTAGCAAATAACAATCTCTTAGGGGTTTTCGACCCTCAGTTTTGAAAGCTCTCTTTACTGTGTGTAGAAGTCTAAAATGAGAGCATTTTTCTAGTACTTGAAAGATGTAGTTCTGTTCTCTTACGATTTATTTTGTTGCTAGAAAGAAGCGTATCTTTGAAATAAGAATTCCTCCGGTGGACATGTATTTTCCCACACTTTTAAGATCCTCTCTTTGCCAGTAGTGTGGAGCAGTTTTATTTTATGGTAGTAGTTTCCTTTATACTTCTTTCATTACATCATGGCTCTAATAAAAATGTTTTTATTTGTAGTTTTGAAATCCTTGACTGCTAATTCCATTTTTGTTCTTTTTTTGCATTCT
>PVIR01046344.1:0-10452 GCA_004026965.1 Petromus typicus
GTATTTAATTAAGAAATTTCTTTAATTTTCAGTAGTCTGAGAAGTTGCAATATTTTTTAACACTGAGACTAGGGTACTAAGGACTATTTCAGAAAAACTGCTACTATTATTACAGTGGGATATTTTCTTATGTGGGTTAATGATTAGAGGAAAAAAAACATTTCCCAATATTAATTAAACTGATTATTCAGTGAAACTCCTAATTTTCTACAAGTATTCTTTATGAGCCTTTTCCATACCAGGCATACAATAAATATCTGTCAAGTGACTGAATTAAATGCTCACAGGCCTAAACTCTTGCAGTCTGAGATCTTATGACTTAGCTCCTAAAAGCCTGCTTCAACATGACACTGTCAAAGACCATACATATATGTTTATTTATTTGTGAAACTATGAAATTTTCCTCTGGGATAATTGGAGCCTCTATATACATTCCTTCTGCATCTACACTGCATCACACTAATACTTCATGAAATAATTTAGGCAAATTACTGTGCCTGTAAAAGCTTTGTATTCAGATAGAAACATCTGGTAAAAATAAAAGCTCAACAACTCTTGTGCAGAGTGAAAAGCTAAAAAAGCCCTAAGAAATCAATCAGAAGACCATAAGAACCCTATTAGGTCCTCTGATAATTTAAAAAGGATTAAACTATAATATCCTGGGGTAAACCACTGAACTATTAGGAGCTTCCATTTCCTCAACTGAAAATGGAAGTTGGCCACTCAACATTCTACAATTAAGCAATTCTACACTGCAAAACAAATCTACCCCCTATATATTCTCTTGGAAGATATGATGTTCCAGAAGCCCTATAACAATGGCCTTTAACCTTGTTTGGGTGATGATTCCAATTTAAGCTAGAGACACTTTATATCAAAAGAATTTCTATATAGCCAAATTTTGCATAAAATATTAAGGGAGTTTAGTAACAGCCTGAAGTGATCCACAGAATTTAAATTAAAAATGCCTCTAACTTTATATAGAAGTCAATAAAATGAAAATATATCGGTACAATTAAAAACAAAGTAGTACTTCATACTCTTTAAACACTTATAGACCTGAAACTCTGAAATCTGAAATGCTCCAAAATCCATAACACTGAGTGCTAACTTGATGCTCCCATAGAAAATTCCCCATCTACCCCATAAGACCAGTCTTAGTCGAAATGCAGGTACACCAAGCATATTACACAAAATCATTTTTAGACTCCATGTAGAGGATACACTTGAAGCATAAAAGAACTTTCTGTAATACTTGGGCCCCACTCTCAAGATATCTCATTATGTTCAGTGAACATGATAACCACTACACTATGGAAACTCCCAAGATATCTCATTATGTATGTGCAAATATTCCAAAATCTGAAAAAAAATATTCAAAATTGAAAACATTTTGTAGTCTTAAGCATTTCAAAATAGAGCTATTCAATTTATAAACTGAATAACGATACTGGCAAATCAGAGTTCCAGATAAATGATAACTAAACTATCATGATTAGATATGTAGCTTTCAATTCCAATGAATCAATCATGTTGTGTTTTTGTTTTGTTTTATTTTAGTTCTTGGGATTGAGCTTGGGACCTTGAGCTCATGAAGCCAGCACTGGATCCATTCATCTAAATCCCCACTGTTAATGAACCAATTATGAGGAAAATTAATGTATTTAGAATTCCAAATTTAAACAAACACTTATCCCATTAAATTATTTTCATGCAGACATCTATTTGAAGATAGATCTTTGGTAAAGATACAAAACTAAATATGAGTGATTAAATCATGATAAAGGTTTAATTTTTGGAAAAATTAAGTATTAACCAGACATTTTAAAGGTAGAAAACAGTTTCATCAAAATTTATAATTAAAATTGGTTAAGTACATTGAGCTACAATATGAATTTGTTCATTTATATTTATAAGCAAAAAACTAAGACACTCATCAAGTGTACAAAGAAAGAACACTGAGGGACCTAAGTTATCCAGAGAAAAAGAAAGTATAATTACACAATTCTTTAGAGATTAATTAAAAGCAAGCAAATAACACTGGTATTAATTTTTTCTAAATCACCCCAAGAAGAAGCTAAAAGAATGCCTGTATCTGCACTTGCAGTCAAGTTTCAATATACATCTTTTGTTCAAGGGTCTTCTTTGTTTTCCTCTTGTCTAAAATGGGTCCTCGGGAAAGCAGCAGAGAAAATTTTGTAGCACCGAATTTTAGGAAAATAATGAGTACCCCAATTGTGACAGTAATAATCTTGTTACAAATGTAATGTAGACTGACTATAACTTCTAGTGTGTTTCTTTTTGTCTTTTAGTCAAGTTACATCTAGTTTTCTCAGTGAAGTTTTTTCATTAAGTTAGTAAATCATTAATTTATGAAATTAAGCATTTTATTATAGTTTAATAAGTTCACGAAAGAAAAACATTTAAATGAGCTTATATAATCTAGTAATAGGAACAGGAACTCTAGATTCTTCAATGTTCTACTTACAAATTGTTTCATTGAATAATCACACATTTTCCTCACATGAATTACACTGTGAAAAGCAATGGGGGAATGAAGCAATTATCTGGATCTCGGGCCACAGTACCCTTACAAACTTTCTGTATCTTCTGGATTTTTCAGCACATTCTAAAGGATCCCTGGACATCACTAGCACAGTTAAATTAGAATCTAGGTTTAATCCTTCCCTCTTTATTAATTTCTTCAGCTTTCTAAAGTCTTACTTAGAGCTAAGGGTACATGGGCTAGGGACTTATGTGGTGCACCTCATTTGTGAATGCCTATACACACGACAGTAAGACTTTCTTAAAAACAGAGTTTCAGGGCCGGGGAGTTAGCCCAGTGGTTCCGGCGCCTGTCTTGCAAGCGCAAGGACCCGGGTTCGATCCCCGGTTACCACATACCATACAGGGCGTGGAGACTCACGCCCAGCAGCAATCAGCACCACATATCACAGTGCCGGGCGTGGTGGCTCACGCCTGTAATCCCAGCACTCGGGAGGCAGAGGCAGGAGGATTGCTGTGATGTGAGTTGGAGGCTGAGCTCAGGGCCAGCCTGAACCACAAAAGCGAGACCCTGTCTCAAAAAACCTTAAAAAAAAAAAAAAAAAAAACAGAGTTTCACTCTATGACTTGGCAGTGATGGGCTTTTGTGATAACAGGCATATATACATGACAACTTTTAAGAGACACAGTTTTTGCCATTTATAAAATAAGGATGTTGGAGCAAAGGAACTCCAAAGTTGATTCCAATTAAAATACTAAGTATATATACTAAGTAAGTATATATATAAGTAGATGTAAACAGTAGTAAGCACCAAATCTAAACCTGTACTCCCCCTAAAAAATAATCATTTCCTAGTCCAAACTAAGATAGGCTGATTCAGACCCTCTAGATCAGATGACTTCTCTGTAAGAATCGAGGCAGTAAATATTGTAGGTTTTGCAGACCAGAGTCTGTTTCAACTGCTGAGTTTCATTCTGTGAGTATGTTATCAACAACGTATCAAGTAATGGGCACTGTGGCTTTTTCAGTAAGACTTTGTAAGACACAAACTGCAAGCTAGATTTGGTCCAGAGGCTGCAGTTCAGCTACTCCTGGTCTAGATCTCATGAAGACAGAAAATGCTGCATTCCAGTAAGCAAAGGAAACACACTTTCAGAATATAAAATTATTAAAAAGAAAAAATATCATTTGTCTTATGTTTCTCAGAATATGGAGAAATAATGGCCTAGTGTAAGAAAGACCAAGACAGCCAAGAATAGTGATGAATGCCTTGTGATCTCAGCACTCCGGGAGGCTGAGGCAGGAGGGTCACAAGTTCAGCTTGGACAATTAAGTAACCTAGAGAGATTCTGTTTAAAAACCAAATATGAAAGGGTGGAGTGGGAATTAGGACTACAGTTCCATGTGAAGGTCCTAGGTTCAATCCCTAGTATTGGGGAAGGAAAAGAGGGAAGTGGAATGAAGGAGGAAGAGAGGGCAGAAACAAGTGAGCACAATACAAGAGAAAGTACCTCAGCATGTTTTCAATAATACTAATATTTAATAAAAGACACATTTCCTTTCCCTGTCAACAGTGGCAGCATCAAGGCAAAGCTTGCAGTCAAGCCTCACGTCTAGAAATGACTTATTCCAGTCTTTCTACAAAAGCAAATCCTCGACTCCTCTTCATGCTGCAGACATACTCCAGGCACCGCTGCATCAAGCTTTTAGTGCCACTTCGTTTCTTTCTTCCCCTATTAACCCAAAGCCACAACTACAAAAGCCTACCTGTTCTGAGCCTTAACTGTCTGGACAACTGTTACCCAGCAAAAGATGGTAAAGAACAGAGACAGGAAAAAGATGTTAGAAACATCTTTACCATTCTTCTCTAGATTCTTTAAAAAGAGCCAGGTACTGTCTTACTATTAATTTAAATTAAAATGTCTAGTGAGGACAAAAGCACTTTATGTAGTGCTTTATGCAAAGTGCTCTTCCATGAAAGAACATAGTTATAGTGCAAAAGAATAAAATACCTAGTAAGTTTATTCTTATGCTTTCACTAGACAACTGTTTCCAGCTGTGAAACTGACTGATACCTGTGAAGCTCCAACAGAGCTCCTACTAGTAACCATAGTTACTGCTTCAAAACAGTATAAAAAATTAGGAGGGTATCATAATTTGAGGAGAAAAACAGATTTCTTGAATTTCATCAAGTGGAGCTTTAGTGACAAGACAGGTGACAGCCAGATAAGGGCTTCAAGATTATGATTTTTCTACAGTCCATTAGGATACTTGGTCTTGAGGCTTGCAGGTCCTTTTACTTCATCCAGGATTGAGCCCAAGTCAATTTAGTCACTTAAAATGGACAGTGTCTTATGAATTTAACTAATATTCTTGTGGGGAAATCACAGAATTTGCTTTCCAACACAGAAGCTTACTTGAAAAAAAAAGAAGAGCACAGGTTCCTTAGTAAGAAGTATATGGATCTAAGCCTAAGGTCTTACTTATGGTTGTAACAGAAAATTGCCCAAGTTACTCTTCCCAACAGTTTCTCTGTAAAAGGTTATTATTGATACTCTGTCACTGCAGAGGGTCCAAGAAGATCCTCTAAAAAGGACAGAGGGACCACATCTCATCCTGGCTATGTTCTTTGATTCATGTTACATAAAAACAGTTTCAGGACATACCAGTGAGATGCACAGGCAGATTTATTAGACAGTGCTGAAAAACCACACAGTCAGAAAGAAAATACAGTAGGGGTACTCACTAGTATTCAGAACTGGGGATAGGTATGTGGCCCTTGAGGTTTGTAGAAACTTATCTAAGATGTTTTGTCTAAAATCATCCTTTGAACTCTTTGCATCTGTTCTTTTATCTTAAGGTCAGGTTGCTGCCCTTTCTCCACTAGGTTAATTTATTGATTTAGAGTGTATTGAACTGATTTAGAGTTTATCTGAGGGATTTGGGTGGTGTGGTACTTAACTGTGGAGGCAACTTGATAAGGAAAGCCTAGCTGCTTATTGTAGTAAGTTCTGGGTGTGCTGGACTATGGGCTTATGAAGAGGGAAGACCCATCCTAGGCTTGTAAACTGGATGGAATAAAAAGGGAAAAAAGATGGAAGTCTTGTTTGTGTGTCTTTGAAGGACTCCAGGCTCCATATTGCCTTTGGATATGCATCGATGGGCTTCAGTGCAGGCTCTTTGTTCTTCTGTATAGATCCCCTGGCTTCCTGATGCAGGCTCACATGACACTCTGCAATGAGTTCCCGGTCTTCAAACTTTGAGTCCTCTAGCTCTGCAGCACCCAGATGACCCTTTTGCATTCTTCCACATCTGACTCTGCAGATGACACTGTAAGCCTGCCATGTAAATCCTACATATTTCAATCTATTCCTCTACTGCGCCTAAGTGATACTGACTTTGGTATCAGAAGTTTGTAAACGTATGTGTGTATAATATATGTAAGTATTTAATGTTAAATCTATTCCTCTAGTAGATCATAATTAATATAGGAGTCATGGGTCTGGAAGGCAATTACACACGAACAAGCCCAGCACGTAAAAAGAAACTTAGGGAGTAAAGATATGGAGTAAAAATATGGATAACATTGGATAACCCTGATTGTGCCTTAGAACTACAGTTTCCTTCTCTCCATTCAACCTAGTTCAGTTCTTCTATGCTTCTTCTTGCTCCTCCTTTCAAATTCATCAACAGTCTTTTGAGTTAAGAACTAATTCACTCATTTGATAAACGATAAACTGTCATGTTTTGGGCACTGTGTAGGACATTGAATATATCACAACAAAGAAGAGAGACAAAATTCATCTTGTAGATCTTACGATCTAAAGAAAAGACAATAAATGCACAACTTCATCAACTCTGTTAATGGGCTATGAAAAAAAAAGATATTTACTTGGATATCAAAAAAACTTCTTCACTATACAAAGAGATATAATGCTGACAGTCATAAGAATTCATTATACTCTCTTTATACTCTCATTCTACTCTATGTATCTTCAGAAATCCTCAAAATAAAAGTTAAAAAAATAAATAAAAGAGACCTGAAATCTTTGAGTAAAACAAGAAACATTAAATAAATGCCATCAGAAATAATTATTTACTTTAGGTGGAAAATATTTCTAAATAATGTCATTTATAAAAATTATGAAAGATTTAAAAATATTCAAACTGGCTACAGTAGCACATGTCTGTAAGGCTAGCTACTTGGGAGGGAGGGTAAGGAGGGGGATCATAAGTTCAAATCCAGGCTAGACAACTTGGTGAGATACTGTTTCAATCAATCACTTGATTAACAATCAATCAGTCAATCAATCAGTCAGGCTGGGAATAGAGCTCAGTGCTAGAGTGCCCCTGGATTTGATTCCCCAGTACTGCCAGCAGAGTAGGGGGTAAAATTCAATGATGAAACACAAACAGCCAATAAATTTTTTACGAAAAGAAGTCAAAGTAGTGTGGACAGCTAAGTTAGGCAGAAATATTCTAGGCAGTCAGACAAGACTAGGTCCTCAAGGGAGTAAGTTCAAAAGATGACGTTACAACTATGGTGTGAGGTGCACCTGCCAAAGTCCAGGCCTCAAGATAAAGATGGAATGACGAAGCCTATGTGCTTCCATGAGGGATAAGCAATAAATTAAAGGCTATATTATAGCCAGGGATTTAGCACAGTGGCAACTTGGCTGCCTGGCAAGAGCAAGGTCCTGAGTTTGATTTTGGGTATGGGGATTTGGGGGTGGGGGGAGCTGATGGAGACACTAAAACTATCTGAAATGATTTTTTACGGTGTCTGTGAAAAAATGACTCAAGGAGCAATTATATACATACTTGAAACAAAAAAAAATTGTAAAGGCTTAGAAAGAAAAATATATTCCACATATAGATACTGCAAAGCAAGAAAAGATATAAAGAAGAAACAATGAATGTTTCAGAACAAAAAATATAATAAGTAAAATAGAAGATTCAGTAGAGAGATGAAATAGAAGAATAGAAGGGACAAAGGACAGAATTCCTGAACTGAGGACAAAAGGAACTCCCCAATATAAACAGAGAGAAAATAGACTAAGACAAATAAGCAGAGCCCAGAACCTGTGTGACTCTCACAAAACAGGTATCATTCATGTCATCAAGTCCCAAAGTAGAACAGGCTTGGAGAAAGTACTCTAAGACACAAAAGCTGCTAACTTCCCTAATTGGGCAAAACATGTAACTGGAGATTCAGAAAGATGAGTAAATTGTAAACATGATAAATGCAAACCACCCACACTAGGCCATACTGCAGTTAAGTTTCTCAAAAGTAATGACAGAAAATGTAACAAAGAAAAGCAATATTTTACCTACAGGGGGAAAAACTGTACAGCCCATTTCTCATCAGGAAAAGAAGAGGGATGAAAGAAGGTACACAACATTTTTCAGTGAAGTCCACACCTGATCACTTGTGCTTGTTTTATATTTGCTTTTTTCCCCCTCTTTTTTTCTGACTATTGCCATGCCAGGGATCTGGGGACTCTATTTAAGAATCTGAGTCATAAAAGTGATAGTGGATATGAATGATATTATCTTCAATAGAAGACTTCAGTTTGTAGGTGGTAGTAAGAGGTAATGCAATCAAAGATTAATAACTAATCTGAAGCTAATTTTCAGTCTTCTTAAGACCTAGTCTATATTTGCTTTACCCTTGTTACAAGGATATAATTGTTCAGAAATTTGTACCGAAAGGCTACAGTGTTTTCCAGGGTTCCTCTACTTTCAGTACCACAAGACTATTACACATTCTTCTTGGCTCTCAGTCTTTTAGCAGCCACCTTCTGCTAAAGTGTGCTGCCTACTAGCTGCTGGCGCTGTTTACTAATTTGGGATAGCTTCCAGGGGAAACACGGTAGAGTTGGGGGCTCACTTCTGTGTGACTGTTTCTCTCCAGGGACTTGACCACTCCACCTCCAGGTACCATGGTCACTCTGCAGTCTCAAGTTCTCTCTGTTCATGTAAGAGTGCTAAAAGCCTTGCCAGCTTTTATACCTTAGCAACCACTATCTATTCAACTGTCCCATCTCTTGGTGGTATCCAATATAAAGTGGTAAAAACTACCGGAGACAACTGACATGATCTTTTACACTGGTAAAATTTGAAATTCAAAAACAAAAACTCTCAGTGAGTCAAACAAACAAAAAACTTCAGTACTTTGCCAAAAACTATCAAAAACACAGCAACCATTAAATTTAGTCAAAATACACATGCATCCACTTACATCAAAGAAATAGTAACTTATGCAATGTTAACAAAAACAAAGGAGGACCAGGAATTTAGCTCAGTGGTTCCGGCATCTGCTTGGCAAGCGCAAGGTCCCAAGTTTGATGCCTGGCAACCACATACCATAATGCTGGGCATAGTGGTTTAGGCCTGTAAGCCCAGCACTTGGGAGACAGAAGCAGGAGGATTGCTGTGAGTTTGAGACTCACCTGGGCTACATAGTAAGTTCAAGGCCAGCCTGGACTACAAACTGAGATCCTGTCTCAAAAAAATTAAAACAAACAAATAAAACATATTAATAAAATATATTAATTCTAGAAAAGGAAAAGACCTTCTAAAAGTTATTTGCATGTAATATCTATACTAGAAAAGACAATCAGGTGGAATATTATTGAAATGAGTATGTATGTTCAAAATTATGTAAAGAAATAAAAAGACAGGTTCCTGTACTTCTAGGTTCTATTTTTGTACTTTAGAGGAGGTAAGAAAAACAGGTAATAAAAATGAATAGTAAATGAGAAGTAAACTATAATAAAGATATAATTATCTTCCAACTAATATATTAATCCAAACAGCATCCTAACAGAAATTTTCATGCGTATGTAGCTGATTAGAAATACAGAAAAAAGACATGTATATACATACACATTTAAGTATAAAGAACACAAATTGTTTTGAAAAACAATAAAGTAAAGTGGTTTTCTTGTCTGCCTGTTTTTTGCAGTACCAGGGATTGAATTCCAGCCTTTGCACTTGTTAGGGAGGCAGCAGCACCACTGAGCTACATCCTTGATCCATAATGTAAGGCTTTTGTACTATCAAATATGAGTATTATTTTGTGCTACAGTAACTATTGACAGATAGTGATGGTGTATGAATACAACAGTATATGAAAGAACAGGACAGAAACTAGAAACACACACTTGTGAACAGGGGCCTCAATCAAATGACGCTGTGCTAACTAGCAGCCTATTTAAATAAAAATAAACAAGATTGATATTCCACACCATTAAAAAGAAAACGGAAGATCAGATGGATTAAATTCCCCAATGTGACAATGAAATCTCAAGTTACCACACAAAAACTGTATAGGGGTAGACAAGGAGGAAGTTCTTGCAACAAGAGTTGCAGTTTTGCAAGATAAAAAAGTTCTAAAGACTTATTGTATAACAATATGCTTTTTTTTTCTGATCCTGGGGATTAAACTCAGGGCTTTCACACTGAGCTACATCCCAAGTCCTGTCTGAGACAAGGTCTCACGAAACTGCTGAACTGGTCAGATGAAGCTCCACTTTGGGGGCTTAATCTCCCCCAGCTTCTTAGGTTGCAGGATTACAGGGCTACACCACCACACGCAGCCTACATGTTCTTTACACTACTACATACTTCAAATGACTAACATGGTAGATTTTGTTGTGTTAACACTAAGTTTTTTCAAAGTATAAGTATTTTTATGCATCTAAGCAAAGAAGCCCTTCTCAAATAAACTAAAAGTATAAACCAAAATGGACATATAGAAAAGAAGAAAAATGGCTGATAAATTTAGGTATTTAAAAATAATTTCTAAGTCACTATTAAGGAAAAAATAAAGACCCTAAAAACTAAAACAAAATAGAAAAAATAACCTCACTCAGAATTAAAGGAATTAATATTAAAAACCAAAGATATTTTCTACTAGTCAGATTTTAAATTATGAAAGCTTG
>PVIR01046345.1:0-10326 GCA_004026965.1 Petromus typicus
GTGTAGCCATTGTCTTTTGGGCTGTCATTGAATTCACTATGTAGTTTAGACTGTTCTGGAACTCAACGTGATCCTCCTGTCTCTACCTCCCGAGTTCTGGTATTACAAATTTGAACTTTCTGTGTTCTTCTTTGGAGACAAGGACCTGCTAAACTGCCCAGGTGGGACTCAAATTTGGAGACTGTCCTGCCTCAGCCTCCCTAAGAACAGGAGGATGCCACCCATAGTTTCACAAGCGCTTTCTGGTCGGGCTCCTGAAGCTGCAGGTCTTCACGCTCGTCCTCTGAGCCTACGCAGTACTCTGCTGCGCAGTGAGCCTTTGCTTGTGGACACTGGATACGCCTCGGTCTCGACTCAGCTCCCCTTAACCCACCTTCAGCCCACCTCCCGGCCGCGGTCGGCGCTCTGGCCACGCCCCGCGGCGAAGCCCCACCCGCGCCTAGCTCGCCCCGCCCCCCGGCTGTGAGCTGGCGCCGCCTCCCCGCGTTCAGGCTCCGGAGCGGCTGCGGGTCTGGGCGAGACGCTTGTTTCCGCCGCAGAGCCTGCGTGATCCTGAATCCTCACTGCTCCCTCGGGGCTGGCGGGTGGGCGGCGGGTCCTGCAGAGGCCCGGCCGCGGCAGCGCAGCTGCGCCCCTCGGTCGGGAGCCTCGAGTCCGGCCTCAGGGCCCGCGGGACCGGGAGTCACCGCCTATCGCTGCTCCGTGCCCCGTGCTCAGTGAGGCTTGGCCGGTGATGTCCCAGCCCGAGCGCCCGGCCCGGACTCCCGCGCGCGACCTGCTGCCTCGGCCAGTCCTGATCCGCGCCGAGGCCCGCCGGGATGGGCGGCTCCGCGCCGGTGTCCCCTTCACGGCGTCACTCCACATCTGCGCCTGGCACAGGCCCGCGAGGACAGAGCGTCCGTGCTCCCCAAGCCCTTCCTCGGGCGGCCTTTGAGAGATGGAAAACAGGCTCGGAAACGGTGCCGCCGCGTCCACACACAGGCCGCGCCCTCGGAGGGACCCGCCACCGAAGGGCACGCCCGAGAAGGCGCGAGGCGCTGTCCTGAGGGCGCGGGGAGGGGGTCCGCCCCGCCCTTTGTCTCTAGGGCTCCTGGCCGCACGACGCCCTTGTCTGCGTCCCGGAGGTGAGGCTGGGGCGAGGGGGCGCTGTCCCCAGAGTCGGCACCAGAGGGCGCTGCGCTCCCTGGCGGGCCTGGAGCCCAGAGCGTGGGGGCCGTGACTCCCATGGGCCTTCCCAAGGCCCCCTGCCTGTTGCTGCCCAAGTCTAGGACTGAGGGGGCGCGCATCCTGCCCATACTAGCTTCTTTCTAACACCTCCTGGATCCCTGACCTCGGGACAGGGTGAAAAGGGTCGATGTGGCCTCCTTGGGCCACTGGAACCTTGCTAGATGGGAGCCAAGACACCTGGAAAGCTCTGGTCTCCAGGTGACAGCAGAGACACACACCCATTGGCCACTCCGAGGATACTAACAACTCACATTACTGAACTCTTACTCTGCTCCAAGTAACCACATTGCTCCATGCAGGCAGGTCTGTTCTGGGTGTGGTGGTGCATGCCTGCAATCTCAGGAGGCTGAAGCAGGAAGATCACCAGGCACCTGAGCCCAGTTTCGGTTACAAAGTAGGTTCAAGTACAGCCTGAGCTACATAGTGAGATCCTGTCTTAAAAAATAAAAACAACACTGCATTATTCATACATATACATTTAAAAAAAATTTTTTTTGATACACAGTTTTGTTTTGTAGTTCAGGTTGATCCTGAGCTGAGCCTCAAACTCACATCACAGCAATCCTCCTGCCTCTGCCTCCAGGTGTGAGCCACCACGCCCCACACTGTGGTATGTGGTGCTAGTCTTCCTGCCCAGTATTGCACTTGCAACACAGGTGCAAGAACCACTGAGCTAAAACCCCAGCCCTCAAAAAAATTTTTGAGACAAAGTCTTACTTTGTAGTTCAGGCTGACCCTGAACTCACTACGTAACCCAGGCTAGCTTCAAACTCACAGCAATCTTCCTGCCTTTGCCTCCCAAGTACTGGGATTACGGGTGTGCGCTATCACGTCCATTGGGAACCGAACTCAGGACCTTGCACTTGACAGGCAGACGCCAGAACCACTGAGCTAACTCCTAGGCCTCATTCTAAAAATGGAAAGTCAAAGTCATGCCCCTGTGTGTGCTGGGCAAGTACCGTACCACTGAATTACAGTAAGTCTTATTTATTTTTTGAGAGTATGGTATGTGGTACTGGTTGCTGCTGGGCGTGAGTCTCCACGCCCAGTACTGCATGTGGTTACCGGAGATTGAACCACAGTCCTTGCGCTTGTAAGACAAGAGCCGGAACCACTGAGCTAAATCGCCAGCCCTGAATAAGTAATTTTAGAATGAACATAAGTGGGACCTTTAACGGATTCAGTCTGCCCAGGGAAGTAGGAGCTATCATTACCTCCCTTTCACGGGAAAGAAAACAGCTAAGATCTGAACCCTAGAACGAGGGGGCTCAACCCAGGCCGGCACCTGCAGCCATCTGGGAGGGAAGGCGTCCTGGAGCCTCGAGGGACAAAGGTCAGGCGGCCTCAGCCCCCGCTGCTGGAGTGCCAGCGCCTGGACCGGGCACTGACTGCGGCTGATGTCTGGGAGGCAGGAACCGGAGGGTGGCCGCGGGCTGCAGTGCTCCTGGTAGGCTGCTGTCCCGGGCGCCCCCAGGGACGCGGGCCGGGCGCTCCCAAGGCGCAAAGATGGACGTTCCCACGCGGGGGGGGGGCGGGCCCGGGGGCGGGGGCGGGGGCGACGGGGCGGCGGGGCGGCGGGGCGGGCCCGGGGGCGGTGCCGCGTTCTGCCCCTCCGCGGCGCAGCGCGTTCTCCGCTCTTCACTGTTGCTCCTCGCGCTGCGCTGTCGCCGCCAGCCCACGAGGTGAGTTGGCGCGAGGACCCCTCCGTCCTGGCTTGAACCCGTTCCCCGGTGGAGTCCTGAGGCCCCAGCCACAGAGCAGGGTCGGGGCCCCTCACGTCGAGGACGCGGCAGGCTCCTCTCTCCTGTCCCCAGGGGTGGACCGCTCCCCACCTCCCCACCCGCGGGCTGTCCCACCCACTCTCGCACACTCACCTTCCTGCCCTTGGAGGACCCTCAGCTTACCATTCTGGTTGTCTAGTTTCAGGTGCCTGTCTCCCCAGAAGTGGGATGCCCCCAACGCGGGCTTGTGGGGTACTTTCGTCTCCCCAGGATTCCCTCCTATCTCCAGATGTGTGGGCCCTTTGTCTCCCCAGAACTGGGATGCGCCTCCTCTCCCCAGATGTGCTGACCTTTCCTCCCTGTGACTCAGTTTGGTCCCGGTCTCTAAAACCACTCCGCACCCACAGGAGAGGCCAGACCCGGCCGGAGGCTTCCCCGGGGCTGGGGGCTGCGGCAGAGCGTCACCTCCCTGCCCGCTCCGCTGCAGCCCAGCAGGCTCCCGGCACGTAGGCAGCCAGTTAGGGGGAGCCCCCCCCCACCATCTGCGCAGAGACCTCTGCAGATGGCCCTGCTCGGCCTCCTGCCAGGTCCCCTGGGAGCACACAAGGGAGGGCAACGCCAACCCACGGCCCTTAGCCCCACAATGCTCAGGTGCTCACTGGTGGGGCGTTAGGCTTCTGCTACTTCTGAAATGGTGAAATGAGGGCTCAAGAAGGAGGGCCACAGGAGGACCACAGCACCTCCAGGTCCTCCCCAGGGTTTCTGTGCAGAATGGAAAGGCTGAGGACCCGGGATGTAGCTCAGCGGCGCAGCACCTGCTCTGCCTGGAGAGCTTGAAGCCCTGACTTGGATTCCTGGTACCAAAAACAAATACAATGAAATTAGAAGGCTCAGAGCATAGGGGTGACCTTGAAACCCTGGGGACACCCCAAGGGAAGGGTCCTCAGGGTGGAACTCACTCCCCACCCCCACCCCCACCCCAGATGCTCTCTAGAACTGCCTGGAGCCTGGTTCTGAGGAGAGGACCCGGAGCGCGCGGGACACACAGCCCCGGACGTGCGGGTAAGACCTGGACTCCTTTCCCAGCGAAATTCTTACTTAGTGCCCGGTCCTGTGGGCAGGCTCCCCCTAGCCAGGTGAGGGGACCACGGACCCCTGTTCCAAGCTTCCCCGGCACGAAACCCTCGGGCCCTGGGCCCTGCTGAGTGCTGAGGCTTATGGAGGTGGAGGAAGCTGCGGAGCCTGGCTTGCTGTCTTCCTGTCCTGGGTGCTGTACCAGGCAGCAGACAGGCCCAAAGCAGGGGTGACCTCAGCTGGGGACAGCGGGTGGGCAGAGCTTCCTGTCCCTCAGGAGAGTAGCGTGAGACTTACAAGCCCCTGCGAGTGAGGGAGTCCAAACCGCGAGAAACATGTGCGCGGATGAGTGCACTTAGACTTCACGGAAACCCTGTGAGCGGGCTGGGCCGCCTCAGCCTCTGACGAACTACCTCACCGGGTCCCAGCAGTGGGAGAGCCAGACTCCTTGTGTGAGGCAGTTCCAACACTGTCCCTTAACGTGGCACCGATGGCCCCGTGGTGGGCCCTCTGGTGTCAGCAAATGGAAGAACCTCTGTGGGGCCCCTTCCTAGTGCCCAGCCTTTTTCTGGGCACTTGTGAGGGGCGCTGAGAGGCCTAGTCATCAAGGAACTTCCGGGGCGAAGGCCATGCTGACAGCCATGTCTGTGGGCCAGGTGCGTTATTGAGCAGCTACCGTGTGCCGTGAGCCTGCTGAGTGTTAGCCCGAAAGTGGGGACACTTGTCATCCCACTGAATGAGGACACCGTGGCACAGGGAGGTAGAGGATCGGTCAGAGCTGGAGCAGTCAAACAAGGGTGCACAGCAGCTGGCTCCAAGCCGAGCTCTTGACCCCCGAGGAGCCCGTGCCCAGGCCTGCAGTTCACAGAGCCCTTCCCCGTCCAGCGCCTCAGTTCCTGCCTCGAGCCAGGGTCCATCAGACACTACAGGTTCTGGCTGGACACGACTTACTCACCTCAGATCTTTCCAGAAAACACGGGATTAGAAGTGGTGTGGCAGAGCTGCAGCCTGGGCCTGCCCCTTCTTGCTCGGTGAATTCTAGCTGCCCTGTAGCTGCTCGGTGTCACCTAATGTCACCTGGCTCAGAATGATGTGGCGTTGGGTGCTGGTGAGGCAGACTCACTCCAGAGCCCTAAACTGGCTCCTGACCTGCGTTAAATACTTAGTAAAGGCGGCCTCTGTCATTAGGGGTGGGCAGCCCTGGAGCAGCCTGGACCCAGCTCTGTTCCTTGTGCCCACAGCTGCTGGCCAGGGCAAGATGCCCCCCTATACCAACTGCTACGCCCAGCGCTCCTACCCCATGCCGGACGAGCCCTTCTGCACCGACCTCAACGCCGAGCAGCGAGCTCTGAAGGAGAAGGAGAAGGGAAGCTGGACCCAGCTGAGCCACGCTGAGAAAGTGGCCCGTAGGTCTCAGGGTGCGGAGAGTGGGGGCGGGGCCCGGCAAGCAGGGCGCCCCAGGGCGGCAATATAGTCCCAGACCTGAACGCACATTTGGGAGTGAGGTTACTTCTTTCTTCCTGGCTTCTGTTCTTTTTCTTTTTGGTGGTTCTGAGGATTGAGCCCAAAACCCTCACAGGGAACGAACTCCCCGCCCTTTTAAATTTTGAGACAGCTTCTCACTAAGTTACTAAGTTGTCTGAGCTGGGCTCGAACTGGACCGAAAGAATCCTGGAGGGCCTTCCAGAGAAGGGTGCTGCTAGGCGTGAGGGCGACACGGGCATGGTGTCACAGCAGGAGCCTGTGCTGGGTCCTGGAGTCATCGCACAGGGGACAGAGAAGCGGCAAAAATGGGCAAAGGGTAAGGGTCTGACTTGGGCGGCAGAAGGGGACTCGTGGCCTCTGTGCTGCCACCAAACACCCTTAGATATTGGGGGCCTCTTAGTTTCACTGCACAAAAGGGGAGCCTCAGCTGAATCCTGCGTTTTGGGGTTCCCAGTGGGCAAGGGGCCTGCTTCTCGTTCATCTATCCACCCATCCATTAGTGTCTTGTGAGCACCTACCGCAAAGCCAGCCCGGAAGTGTGGCTGGGACAGCCAAGCCCTGCCCCTGCCCCAGCTGCTTTTTCATTCTCTTTCTTCCCTTTCTGTCACTCTCTCCCTTTCTTCCTTTCAGAAACAGACAGCCCCCTTTCCCACAGCTAAAGTGGTGGAGGCAGGATCTGAACCCCCACAGATTTGCACCAGCATCTCTCAGCTGCCCTGCTTAAGATTTGGGGGCGTAGCATCAGGGCTGAGGAAGCGACTCTGACCGCTGGACACGGCAGGGCTTGGACCTCCGACCTGCTCCTCGGGCACAGCCCCCTCACTGCCCCCCTGCAGCCCGCACCGTCCCTCTGTGCCTCCTGCTCCCACCCCCTGACGCCCCCTGCCACCACTCAGGAATCAGAGGCCTCGGCACTCAGCTCCTTATGCGGAGCTGAGCTCCCGCTGGGTGTCTGACTATCCTGTCTCACCCCCAGGGATTTGGCTCTGGCTTTCATTTTCTTTTAGTTGTTTATTTTCTCATGTATTTAATATACTGAGAAAGGATTATGCACATCAGGTCACACTCAGGACTATAAAAAAGAAGGAAAGGAGAGAGGGAGGAAGGAAGAAGAAGAGACGGAAGAAAAGTTCCCCCAGCCCCAAGCTGGTCCTCCTGTGTCCTGGGAGGGAGGCTGCCTGGCCGGGTCCCGGCTTCCTCCACAGGTTATTTGACTGTAACCATACAGGAGGTGATGGAAAGATATGGTGCAGGCCAGGGAGTTAGCTCAGTGGTTCCAGCGCCTGCCTAGCAAGTGCAAGGTCCCGAGTTTGATCCCTGGTACCACATACCACAATGCCAAGTGTGGCAACTCACGCCTGTAATCCCAGCACTCGGGAGGCAGAGGCAGGAGGATTGCTGTGAGTTCTAGGCTGGCCAGGGCTATGTGGTGAGTTTAAGGTCAGCCTGAACTACAAAGTGAGACCCTGTGTCAACAAAAAAAGAAAGAAAGATACGGTGAACATTTAAATTAAAAAAAAAAAAAAAGTAAAAGGTACATTGCCGGGCATGATGTAATCGTACTAAGTAACATGAGAGGATGCACATTAGGGGCTGTGCCTGCCTGTCTGCTGTGTGCGTGGAACATCTGGAGGGACAGGAGATAGAGACAGAGGACAGAGGGGGAGGGGAAGGGAAAGAGCTGGGGCAGTGTCCAGGGCTGGGGCAGCGCCTGGGCCAGCTGCACTTCCGGGCTGGCCTTGCGGCAAGTGCTCAGGGAGATGCCTAGTGAGTGGATGGATTGACGGGTGGGTGGGTGGGTGAGCAGGGAGTACTTTCAGGGAACAATGGCGATGTGTCTTTTATTGTAATACATTTTAAAATGTAAACATGCATTGTGTTTTATGATCACTCCACACTGAAACTTTTATGGCAATTTCCGTCAAACAACAATCTTACGGTGTGTCCACTTTATTCACTGGATCTGACACCGCGACTCCTGGCTCTCTTCAAAATGGCTCTGACGGGTAGACATTTTTTTTTTTTTTAGGTTTTTTTGAGACAGGGTCTCACTTTGTGGTTCAGGCTGGCCCTGAGCTCAGCCTCCAACTCACATCACAGCAATCCTCCTGCCTCTGCCTCCTGAGTGCTGGGATTACAGGCGTGAGCCACCATGCCTGGCACTGTGGTATGTGGTACTGGTTGCTGCTGGGTGTGAGTCTCCATGCCCAGTATGGTATGTGGTTACTGGGGAATCGAACCCGGGCCCTTGCGCTTGCAAGACAGGCGCCGGAACCACTGAGCTAACTCCCCGGCCCTGGGTAGACATTTTGAGTCAGTTCAGGACACCGTGGCTTCAACAGTGATGCAAGTAGATACTCTGAAAGGGCCTCACAAGACTGCTTCAGAAAGCGGCAAGAACGGCAGGATCGGTGTGCTCAGAGGCGGGGCACTGACTGGGATTCCTGGCAATGGGCTCCTTTTCCTTGTTTTTTCTAGTTTTTTGAGACAGGGTCTCACTTTTGTAGCTCACACTGGCCCTGAGCTCACTATGTAGTTCAGGCAAGCCTCGAACTCACAGAATCCTCCTGCCTCTGCCTCCTGAGTGGTGGGATCACAGGTGTGAGCCTCCACGCATGGTACTGTGGTATGTGGTAGTGATTACTGGTGGGCGTGAGTCTCCATGCCCAGCACTGTTGCATGTGGTTTGGGGGGGGGGGGAATCAAACTAGGGACCCGGCTCCAGGAACCACCGAGCTAAATCTCTGGCCCAACTGTTTAATATATTTGAGCATTCACCAGATGTTTGGTACATCTCATATTTTGACAGTTGGTAGAACATGCACATTTTAAGCAAAAACGTGTTTAACTTCATTACATTGATAGAGGGGGGCAGGGGAGAGGGGAGCTCCCTTTGTGGGGAGCCATTGTTCTGGGTACTGGGAGCCCAGTGAACAGGGTTGTCCTTGTCCTCTGAAGCTTACAGTGCAGTAGGAAAAATAAATAGTAATCAGAAAACAGATACATAAAAATAGTGTGAAGGAAGTGAAGGTCAGGAACCGTCAGATAGTTTCAGTCAAAGCGTGATTTTGTCTCTTTCTCATCTCCCAGTCCCTCCCCGGGCTGGCCGGCCGCCCTGCCGGCCTGTGGGATCAGGCCGCTCTGTCCACTGCTCCCCGGCTCGTTTTCTCTTTCCGCCCACTTCACCTGGGCCACGGCCTGCACGCAACCCTCGCTGCCCCTCCGCCTCTGGACCTGAATTCCTGCTTCCCTTTGACTTTCTTCCCTCAGTTTTCCAGCCTCAGCTGCAGCGTCACCTCTTCTGGGAGCTTCTGGCTCCCTGCCCACCGCCTCTGGACGTGCACGCCATCTGTGTCCCCGCCGTGTCCTGGCCGAGCTTCGGGTACAGCAGATGTGCCTTGAGGACGGTCTGGCTGACCAGCATCTGCTGGGGGAGCAGGAGGCCCGGGCTGGGCCCGCGGCCCTGGTGGACGCACCTGAGCCCCTCCCCTCCACTTCCTGCAGTGTACCGGATCCAGTTCCACCAGACATTCGCGGAGATGAACCGGCGCTCCCAGGAGTGGAAGACGGTGACAGGCTGCGTCTTCTTTTTCATTGGAATAACGGCGCTGCTGATTTGGTGGCAGCGGGTGTATGGTGAGTGGCCACGCCTTGCTAGGCCACAGGCCTAGGCATGCCCTCGTGGCCACAGCCCCTGGCCCTCGTCTTCGGAGAATCGGAGAATCGTACAGGGCTTGATGTGGAGAGTTTTTAAAAATATGGATAGCTGGAGTTCGAAGGGTAGGACATGGGTGCCTGGGTGGGCCTCAGTTTCCTCACCCATAAAATGGGAATGATCTCAGGGTTCTTGTCAGAGGGTGTAGTCCCATGCTCGGAACATAATCACAAGTAGTATTTTACTAGTATGAATTTTCCAGTGTAGTTTTTCAGCTTTGCTGTACCAAGAATTCTCAACATATAGAAGCTTAAATGAGATAAGTTTATTCCTTTCTCACACACACACACAAAAGTCCAGATTAACAATCCAGGTAAGTACTGATATTCCACAAAGCAAATCCTCCCTCCCCACTCCTTTCCTTGGATCAAATTCAGAACCTTGTGCTTCTGAGGCAGGCACATCACTGAGAAAAGTCCCACTCCTTTTTCTCTTTAAAATCATAATCATCGCCATCATCATCATCATTTTTTTTTTCCAGACAGGGTCTCGCTATGCAGATCAGGCTCCTCTTGAACTCACTATGTAGCCCAGGCTGGCCTCGAATTAGCAATTCTCCTGCTTCAGCATCCAGAGTCCTGGAATTACAGATGTGTGCCACTATGACTTTTTTCTTTTTTTTAAACTTGAATTGTGATCCTCCTGCCTCAGTCTTCAGAGTAGCTAGGTTTAGGCATGTGCCACCTCAAAACAGGTCCTTCTACTATCCTTACCTTGTATCTTACATTTTAACACATAAAATGGCTGCTCCAGCTCCTAGTACTTCTGCTCATATCCTATTGGCTGGAGGTGATCACATGGTTGTGCCTAGCTGCAAAGGAAATTGGGAAATGTAGTCTTTTCTAGGAATCACGTCAACTGAGCTTTAATTTCCTCTGAAGAATGGCTCTCAAAATGTCATCTCTGGGGCCGGGGAGTTAGCTCAGTGGTTCCGGCGCCTGTCTTGCAAGCGCAAGGGCCCGGGTTCGATTCCCCGGTAACCACATAACAATACTGGGCGTGGAGACCCACGCCCAGCAGCAACCAGTACCACATACCACAGTGCCGGGCGTGGTGGCTCACGCCTGTAATCCCAGCACTCGGGAGGCAGAGGCAGGAGGATTG
>PVIR01046346.1:0-10301 GCA_004026965.1 Petromus typicus
GGGCCCTTGTGCTTGCAAGACAGGCGCCGGAACCACTGAGCTAACTCCCCGGCCCGAGAGTAGAATAAATCTTTATTAAAAAGAAAGCTTTTGCCTAAGAGAAGCAAAAGGAAGACCTGAAAATGCTAGACCCACACACCTCACTTCTCAGAGAGGGCTTTTATGCAGCAAAATCATGAGGTGAGGCGGCTTTAAGGTGGGACAAAATTAGTCAACCAGTAACATTGTAAATATAGTAACTTAGGTAACATTGATATAATAAGAAATCACAAAATAGACAAAATCATGATCAAACAATAAGATTACAATAAGTATAATTGCTCAGGTAGTATTGATTAAATGGGGATCCAATGAGAAATCAAGTCACATAACAAGCGGCAAAGGAATTTTGTCAGGGACTCTTTGAGGGAGTTGAGCTAAAGTCCTGGCCCTCTAAGGGGGGGGGACTGGTGCCTATTTAAAATTTCAAATCCTAGGGCGACTGGCGTCTTACTTAGAATATAAATCACTGCTGTTGATCCTACTTGGTGTAGTTTTGTCCTCTGGCAACGCTAACCTCCAAGTTAGGATCTTTGTGAATTTCAGGGCCACCTTATCTAACTGCCTGTAAAAATGTCTAGCTAGCTTTTTTACCCATCACAGGAGGATAAGAGTGAGTAGAGGACAGCCTGGGTTACAAAACAAGACCCTGTCTCAAAAAACAAATAAGTAAACAATGTCACTGTTCATACCAACATGACTCATACCTCAAACATTGACACTGCTGTTGTAAATAAGCCTGAGGCTTTACTAACAAGGAAGACAAGGAAAAGGATGGCTGTTATGTAGCCAATTTATTTATTTATTTTTTTGCTGGTGGTGGTTATGGGAATTGAACCCAGAGCTTCCCAATTAAGCTACACCCCCAGTCCTTTTACATTTTTTAAAAAAATTTTGAGGCAGAGTCTAAATTGCTAAGTTGCCTAGGTGGAACTCAAATTTGCAGTCCTCCTGCCTGAGCCTCCCAGAGTGCTGGGATTATAGGGATATTCCACTGTGTATTGTACTACTAACTATAGTTACCACGTATGATGAGTGAAACATTTTAAAACCAATCCTAAATGTGGGATCTGACAGTAGGAAAATAGGTTGGGAATTTAAGTACTTGTATGAAAGGCACAATGTGAAGCGCTTGTGCTGTTACAGACTTTTCTCTTGGAGTACAAGAAGAGTTTATTTTAAATTCTTTTCTTTAAATTGTATTTTTCTGGTTTTTAAAAAATCTCTTCAGTCCTTGACTAATGTCCTATAGAATAATATAACTTTGTGTGCAGCATGCTATGGAAGTGAGAGATGAGGTATAAGCTGTCAAGAACAGTCCTACTTGGGAGAAATAATTGTACAATCGAGACTATGATTGGGCAGAGCTTTCCTACCTGCAGACAGACTTGGGGATTTAACTCTTGTCTTCATCTCTGGTAGCAACAGAAATTCGAGTCGTTACACATGCTGAGATGCTTCAGGGCAGAACCACACAAGGATCTACATAGCTTCCCAAGGACCCTTATCGATGTTTGCCATGCCTTGTGGGATCTTCATCTGCATAACTTTTCTAGGATTATTGCTGGTGTCTGCCATGCCTTCTCAGGTCTTTTGGAATGTATAGAATGAAAGGTGTAGCCAGCTTGGGTCTGGGGGAATAAAAGGTATGGCAAGCTAGAGACTGGGTCTTTGCTACCCAGAGTAGTGTGAGTCAGACCCAAGCTCAGCTTCTCTAAGTCTCATTTCTGCCTAATGATTAATTATTTTGCCATGTGCCGTCAGACTCACAGGAGACTAGAACTTAATGCAAAGGTTCTAGTTAGTCCCCTTCCCCTGTTTCCCACAGTAAGCAACTTTGAGGCCTGTCCTTAATGTTCACTCATGCAATGTACACATTTATGCTCACTCACTCACATCGTGTGTGTATTAATTTGTATCTTTAGTATCTTCACAGTTAACTCTCCAAAGCTGGAGAGGACTGATTCTAGGACCAAACTGAGTACTACAACCTATGGATGCTGAAGTCTTCTATACAAAATATGTAGCATATCATATAAGCTACACACAACCTCCAATATGTTTTAGATGGTTTCTAGATGACTTAAAATACCTAACACCATGTTAATATCATGTAAATATCTGTGATATACTATTGTCTGGGAATAATGACAAGAAGAAATATCTGTACACTTTTAGTAAAGACATACTTTCTAAAGACTTTTTGCGGGAGAGGGTATGGTACTAGTGTTATAGGTAGGTAAGCTAGCTAGAAATCTTGCAGGCACCTAGACAGAGCTGGCCCTCAAAAAACCCACAAAAAAAAGATTTTCACTGAAAGTCAGAATTATTGAAGGAGAGTTGTCATCCTCGGTGTCTGGGTGGTGTGCGGCCGAGGATCCGGTTTGGAGGTCCGAACCCCGGATGGTGAGCACACAGAGTCACCACACAGACTCTGGGGAGCATTTCCGAGAACTGTTCCATTTTATTGCAAATTCAGTTACCTTTATAGTAAAGGGTAGAGGGCATAAACATACAAGTGGAAACAGTCATGGATTGGTTGAAGCATGCACAGAGGTGGGTCATTGTAGAGTGATTGAAGAGGCAGTCCTGCTTTTGGCTGAGGAGGAGTCACCACGAGGTGGAGTCACAATGCCTGGTTGAACTTTAGTGAAAACCTGGCTTTCACCTACAAAGGAGAAAACCACCCCTCCTTGAAAGCAGTGATTGGTAAACTCAATCTCCTTCCTGGAATAGAGGGTCAGGATCTTGATCCACCTTTCCTGGAAAATGTTTCCTGCTTGTATATTGGGAACTCTGGATGACTTATTGATGTTTGCCCTGCCCTTGGGGATCAACTACTGGGATTATTGTGGACATCTTCCCTGCCCTATGGAATCTTCAACTACAGGGATTATTGCAAACCTACCCTGCTTTATGCATGCTACGATTTTGGGTGTGAAGGCTTGGTAATGAATAAAGATGTGGCTAGTTTGGGGGTATTGGGCCTTCTGCTGCTGATCGAAGAAGCAAGGGTTGAGCCTGGGCTCAGCCTTTTTCTCAAGGTTCCAATTTTATTGTTTGTTGATCATTAATCCTTTTGTTTTGGGACTCATGGGAGAGTGGAGCTTGCCACGAGGGTTCTAGCTGCTTCTTCTTCCCCTGTCTCCCACATTTGCTGCCCAACATGGGAAATATGTCCTTCAATAATCCTTGCGCAATAATCCTTGTAGCTGAAGATCCCACAGAGTGAGGCAGATGTCTGAAAATAATCCCAACAGTTGATCCCACAGGGTAGGGCAGGGCAGACATCTGTAAATCATCCACAGTTCCTGACAATCGAAGACCCTTCTATGCATGTTATGTGACTTGATTTTTCACTGGATCCCCATTTAGTCAGTAATACCTAAGCAACTATACTTGTAACTTATTGGGTGATTATGGTTTTGTCCATTTTGTGATTTTTTCGTTGTACCAATATTACCTAAGTGACTATACCTGTAATGTTACTGGTTGACTATAATTTTGTTCCACCATAAACCTGCCTCACCTCATGGCTCTGCTCCATAAAAGCCCCCCTGGGAAATGAGATGAGTGGGTCACTGACTTTTAGGTCCCCCATCTGTCTGTCTTAGGGAGAAGTTTTCTTTCTCAATAAACTTTTCTTACTCTCAACCTCTGTTGTTCCTAAAATTCACTCTTAAATTTTAGAGAACCTGAAATTGTGTTTCAGGTATCCAGCAGATTGGGAGCTAGACTTGCTTCCTTGTGTCACTAGGTTGAACCACCCAAGGCCTTTGCACTGAGCTCCATCCTTAGGTCCTTTTATTTTTATTTTGAGACAAGTTTTCACTAAGTCACTAAATTTCCTAGGCTGGGGCTTGAACTTCCAATTCTCCTGCCTCATCCTTTCCAGGATGAAAATATTTTGATTCGGGTTTGGTTGAATTCTCAGATTTGGAATTAACAAATAAGAAAAGCCAATTGTATGTGTCAAATCCATTCTTTAAAGAATGGTTTGTTTATTGTTGCATGTGGTTACCAGGGATCAAACTAGGAACCTCGTGCTTGCAAGGCAGATGCCAGAACCACTGAGCTAAATCCCTGGCCCAAATTTATCATTCTTTTCCTTTGTTTTGTTTTGTTTTTGAGACAGGGTCTCGCTTTGTAGTTCAGGCTGGTCCTGAGCTCAGCCTCGAACTCGCAGCAGTCCTTCCTGTGCCTCCCAAGTGCTGGGATTACAGGCATGAGCCACCATACCAGGCACTGAGGTATGAGTTTCTGATTGCTGGTAGGCGTGAGTTTCCATGCCCAGCATTGTTGTACGTGGTTACTGGGAACGAACCCAGGTCCTTGCACTTGCAAGGCAGGTGCTAGAACCACTGAGCTAAAACCCTGGTCCAAATTTATCATTCTTTATGGCTAATACACTATCTTATTTAAAAAATAGCCACATCTTTTTTATGCTTTCAAAATTGTTATTCAGATTTAATGCAATCTTAATCTTTTTAAAAATTGATTTTATTGGTAAATTTTATACATATAATATGATCACATTTAACATTGACAACTTGTACCTATAGATGACACATCTTGATTCTCATTTTACTATTCCCCTGCCCTAGCTACAACCCCTGGCCCCTATATACATAAGCACTTTTGGGAAACAGGGAAAGGGGACATAACTAGAACTTTTGCATTAAGTTCTAGTCTCTTGTGAGTTGATGACACATGGTGAAATAATAATTAGGCAGAAATAAGACTTAGAGAAACTGAGCTTGGGCCTGATCCACGTTACTCTGGCCAGCAAGACCTTAGACCCCAGCCTGCCACACCTTTTATTATACCAGATCTAAACTGGCCACACTTTATTCTATACATTCTTTTTTTCAAGGTTTTTTGAGCCAGGGTCTCGCTTTGTGGTTCAAGCTGGCCCTGAGCTCAGCCTCAAACTCACATCACAGCAATCCTCCTGCCTCTGCCTCCCATAGTGCTGGGATTACAGGCGTGAGCCACCAAGCCCCGCACTGTGGTATGTGGTACTGATTGCTGCTGGGGTGAGTCTCCATGCCCAGTATTGTTATGTGGTCACCAGGGATCCAACCTGGGTCCTTGCGCTTGTAAAACAGGTGCTGGAACCACTGAGCTATATCCCCGGCCCTATTCTATACATTCTAAAAGACCCAAGAGGGCAGGGCAGACACCAACAATAGTCCTAGAGAGGTTATGTAGATGAAGATCCCACAGGGCAGGGCAGATGTTACCAATAGTCTTTTAGAAGTTAGGCAGATCCCATACAGTTCTGTCCTGAAGCATCATCATGGATGTGGGACCATGGAGTCCCTGTTGCCACCAGAGGTGAAGACAAAAGTTAAGTCTAAAGTCTATCTGCAGGCAGGAAGGCCTGGTCATTTTTAATCTTGCAATTATTTTTCCCAAACAAGATTGTTTTCAACAAACCCTGTTTCCTTTTTTTTTTTTTAACTATGCAGTTTTCTCTTTCCCTTCTTTATTTTTCCATACCTGCTCTTTTCCTTTGTCTTCTGCACATTTTCTTCCTATTTCACATTACCGATCATACATTTTGGCATTTATTCACACCCTCAGTTTTTCAAACTAGAAAAGATACAGTACTTACACATCTGTGTCCTATTTATTTCACTTATGAGTATACTCTTGAGGTACATGAATTTGAGTATAAATGACTCTAACTTATCTTTCTTTATGGCTGAGTAATATTCCATTTTATGTAAAACCCCACATCTTCTTTATCCAGTCTTCCATTGATAGCCTTTTGGACTGTCTCCAAGATTTAGCTATCACAAACTGAGCTGCTATAAACATGGGGGCACATATGTTTCTGTGCTATGATTCATTTAATTCTTTCATGTATATATCTAGCAGGGAAATAGCAAGGTCAAATGGGACCTCAATCCTAATTTTTTGAAGAATCTCTACACTGATCTCCACAGTGGTTGCACCAGTCAACAGCCCCACTAGCAATGAAGAAGGGTTCCTTCCTTCTTGCACCCCTACCAGCATTTATTGTTGCTTGATTTCTTAACAGGAGCCATTATGTGTGGAGTGACATGAAATCTGTGTTGTTTTCATCTGCATCTATTCAATGACCAGTGATGTTGAACATTTCTTCATTTGTTTGGTTTTTTTAGCTGCCTCTACTTCTTCATCTGAAAAATGTTTGTTCATTTCAGATGCCCATTTTTGAATTAGGTCTCATAATGGGGGGGGTGGCTGATATTTTAAAACTCCATATATTCTAGGTAGTAGTCCTTTGTTTGAGAAACAGCTGGTAAAAATTCTTTCCCATATCGCCAGTTGTCTTTTCACTCTTTTGGTTTCTTTTGCTGTGAAGAAGCTTTTTAATAAGCTGTGATTCCAGTTGTTGATTCCTTCTGCTAGTTACTGTGCTATTGAGGTTTTGTTCATAAAGTCTTTTCCCTATGTCAGTGTCTTGAAGAGTTTTACCTAATCTATTTTCTGGCAGGTTTGGTGTTTCCGTTTTAATATTTAGGTCTTGAATCCATTTTGATTTTAGTTTGGTGCATGGTGAAAGACATAGATCTAGCTTTCATCTTTGGCAAGTTGAAGCCCAGTTTTTCAGCACCATTTGTTAAAGAGGCTATCTTTTCCTCCCTCAAGGGTATTTAGCTCCTTTGTCAAAGATGAGGTGGCTTAGTATATCTGGGGTTGTTTCAAAGTCTTCTAGTCTATTCCACTGATCCTCTGATATGTTTCCTTGCCAGTACCATGCTGTTTCTTATCACAGTGGCTTTGTAGTATAGTTTCAAATTGGGGATTGTGATACCCTCTGCCACAATCTTGTTGCCTAGGATAGCTTTTGCTATTCTAGGTCTCTTGTGGTTCCAGATGAATTTTTGGATTATTTTCTCTAGTTCTGTGAAATATTCTGTTGGGATTTCAATTGGAAATGCATTGAATGTATATGGGAGATGGGAAGAGGATACAGCCAGAACCCTCATGGCAAGCTCTAGTCCCACATGAGTCTTACAACAAAAGGATTAATGACCAATGAACAACAAAATTGGAACCTTGAGAAAAAGGCTGAGCCCAGGCTTGACCCTTGCTTCTTCCGAGCAGCAGCAGAAGGATCAATACCCCAAGCTTCCTGTACCTTTATTTGTTACCGAGTCTTCACACCCCAAATTCTAGCATGCATAAGGCAGGACAAGTATCTGCAATAATTCCTGTAGTGGAAGATCCCATAGGGCAGGAAAGATGTCCACAATATTCCCAATAGTTTATCCTGCAGGGCAGGGCAGACATGAGTAAGTTGTGGACATATCTCACTTTCTTTTTATTTTATGTAACTGTATTTTGAGGAAAAGCAAGCACACCCAACAATGGCTTGTCTCCACACACAATGAGGACCTACAATATGTTTGATTGAATCAAAGGTCGATAATTAATAATAAATAGAAACAATTTTCCTTATACTTTTCTATTGGATGTTTAAAACCAAGTTATAGTGAGACCTATATTAAATAAAGTTAATCTCTTACTATCTAACAATGTCAAACAAGTCTCCTCAGACAGTGTCTTGGAACCATGAAAAGTCTCTCAGCTCTTCTGTCAGTGTCAGACTTTATGATATATTATGGCCTTGCTTAACCATTACGCTTTCTGCAAAACCATGGGAGATTTTTTTCTCCAGGTAACATTTCTTTGGCACACTTTTGCAGAATCATAGGATGGAGAAGGTTCCCTCGGGTCCTGGATTTTCAGTAGTAGTAGCTGATCCTGCACGGCAGGGCAGACATCTATAAATCATCTGCAGTTCCTGACAGATCTATATAGTAGTTTTGGCAGTATGGCCATTTTAATGATATTGGTTCTTCCTAAACAGGAACAACGGATGTCTTTCTATTTTCTGATATCCTCTTCAATCTCCTTTTTCAGGATGTTGTAGCTTTCAGAGTAGAGATCTTTCACCTCCTTTATTAAATTGATCTTTCACCTCCTTCATTAAATTGATTCCTAGCTATTTCATTTTTTAGGGAATGCTATTGTGAAAGGAATTGATTCCCTGATTTTGCCCATACTTATTTGGAAACTCCTACTATTATTTTCTTTTCTTTCTTTTTTTTTTGTGACAGGGTCTCGCTTTGTAGTTTAGGCTGGCCCTGGGCTCAGCCTCAAACTCACATTACAGCAATCCTCCTGCCTCTGCCAACCGAGTGCTGGGATGACAGGCGTGAGCCACCACACCCGGCACTGTGGTATGTGGTACTGATTGCTGCTGGGCATGAGTCTCCAGTATGGAGTATGGTATGGGGAGTATGGTATGCCCAGTATGGTATGTGGTTACTGGGGATAGAACCTGGGCTCTTGTGCTTGCAAGACAGGAGCCGGAACCACTGAGCTAAATTCCCGGCCCACCTACTATTACTTTCATATGAGAACTTTCCCCTGCTGCATATGTCTTTGCAAATTGTTTCGTGGGGGCAATTTACAGGTTAACTTCAGTTAGAGGTCTGGGAACATGGAGGTCAGAGAGTTGTACCTAAGGAAAATGAATTTTTTTTCTTTCCCCTACTCTTCACTTCAGGAGAAGGGGTAACATACAATCATACAAAGAACAAGGTGGTGTTTTTTGTTTTTACTTAAATAACGGAGGCTGAATAGGAGTTGGGTATTCTGCTAAGTACCAATCCTCTCAATTATCATTTATTCTCATTTCAAATCTTAGTGTTCTGTGCTTTTCTGATCATTACTCGAACTCTTACTCAGAGAGCTGACAGTGGTGTGAATTCATGGAATTGTATAATCTGAAACAGTAATAGACTAAAACACAAAATTTTGGATTGTTTTTTTGGCATGTTATGTGTTAAGTGATTTCTCCAGTAGTTATAGAAATTCTGTCTTGAGCCTGAGTCAAGAATTCAAGGAATTTGTTTGTTTGCCATTTTAACTATTCAAAACAGTGATAAGTGACCATCCTCTATCATGATTTTTGAAACACTGTGCTACCATAAACACAATGTAGCCAATGTAATTTTAAAACTTTTTTCTCATTTTAACATCCGTGGGAACCAAGCATGATGGTGTGTGCCTGTAATTCTAACACTCCTGAGGCCGAGGCAGGAGGATAAGAATGAGTTGGAGGCCAGCCTGGGCTACATAGTGTGTTCAAGGCCAGTCTGAACTATATAGTGAGATCCTGTCTCAAAAAAAAATCTTCAAGAAGAATCCAGTTTGACTGCAGCTTATGTCTTCTAGTAGTTGGGTATATAGCAGTGAGTAGAACAGACAAAAATATCCTGCTTTCATAACACTAGCATTTTAGTAGAGACACAGACACTAAAGTCCATTCCAAGCTTAGAGATGAACCTATGCAGAAATCTGGAGATGGGCAAAGGCCTTGCAATATTAAGGAACAGCTAATGAACATCTTGGCAAGTGTGAATAATAGCATGAGAGAAGGCTATGAACTGGGAAGAGCCATTATAAGAATTTCAGCATTTACTACTACTGAGATGACGTATCAGTTTCTTACAATTGGTTATAACCAATTATTCACAAACCAAGTGGACTAAAACAAATAAAAAATAATTTTTTTCATAGTTCTGGGTACTAGAAATCTGAAAAAATTCCACTTTCCACTTTCACAGTCTTTCTCTGTGTTTTCCCTTCATTGTAGACACTTGTCTGGGGTTTGGGACCTACCTTGGTAATCCAGGATGAACTCCTCTCAAAATCCTCACCTTTATTACATTTTACATAGAAGCACTCGTTCAAGGAAAGGCACATTTACAGAGTCTGGAGATTAGGTTGTGAATATACCTTTCGGACTCCTCTTCCATTTCCTACCAACTGTGAAGCTGGGCCTGGGACTAAAAGAAAGTAGACCTAGAGGAGGCCAATGGAAAAATCCAGGAAAATAATGATAGCCACAGCACCGAGAAGTGAGAACTAGTAGTATCTGGATTTCTTCTGAAAGCCTAACTTATTGCTTTTGCTAATAGGTTTCAGGATAGGTGTGTAAGAAAGAGTCTGTAGGAGAAGCATGAATGGTTTTCTCCTATTTACTCAGCCACACAAGTACTACTGCAGTCTAGAATAATGGGGAGGTGGTAAAGTACCAGTGCATAGGTACTGTGGATTCTGATAAATATTCTGTGATATTTTTCAGTTTCTTTCCTTGCATGAAGTCCCTCCCTGCACTTGCTGTCGATCTTTAACTACTAAACCCTTGACACTGAGTCCAGCTAAGGGGTTCAAATTGAGGTTAAGTGTAAAAGAGA
>PVIR01046347.1:0-10301 GCA_004026965.1 Petromus typicus
ATTACTGCCACATTGACAGTAGTGTGAGGCAGATAAATGAGTTTCTTCCTTTTTTTTAAAAAAACTGACTTCATTGGTACTGTCTGTATATATATATATATATATATATATATATATATATATATATATATACACATACACATATTATGATCACATTCAGCACTGAGAATTTGTACCTTGTGCATGGTACATCTTGATTGTCATTTTTTCTCCCTTTTCTCTGCCCTCTCCATAACCCCCACCCTTTATATTCAAGTTTTGTTTCCTTTTTTCTTACTATCAATTTTTAAATTTTTCTACTTTACTTTCCCTTACCCATCCTTTTCATTTTCCTTTTGCACATTTTATTGCCATTTCACATTACTTATCATATATTTTGATATTCATTTACACCTTTGAATTTCCTCTTTTCTTAACAAAAAATCTGGAATAAGTGCTACAGCTTCCATTTTCCCAACTGCTATCCAGAGTAACTTATTGTTAGCATTGTTATGACTCTGAAGAGAAGTTCAAGTCACCTATTAAATCAGAGAACCATTTGGGAGAAAATAGTTATTTTATACTTCATTGAAGAGCTGAATTACAAAAGCATCATTTTATGTTTACACCATTGAACGTTTTTGAAAATGTCACAGGGGCACCAGAATTGGGCAATACATAACTCTCCCACAGGGTAAAATTCCTTTCAACAGCATTGCTTTTCTACTGTTTCAAGCAAGCAACCAAATGTTAACTGCTGTCACCATCTCCACAGAATGTTTTAATTAACCCCTTCTTTGGCAAATGACCAGCCTTTCACCCACTTTCCTGGGAAATGTTTCTGTAATAGGTGATGAAATTGGTCACTTTGTTTCCTGAGCTGTCAGAGGAGCATGCTCTGCCCAAGCCAGGCTGAGTCCTCTGGAAGTGGTGTGGGAACTCGTGGGCAGAAGATGATACGTCAAGATCTTTCTCCTTGTTAAGAAGCCTGTCCGCCTGCCTCTGATTCCCTAGTGGCTCACATTTCCTTCTTGCTTTACTTTCAGATATCACAGTCTTCAAATTTTCATAATTGTCTCAAGTAACAATAAAGACAGATAGTTGAGTTAGGTCAATATAAGTGGCCCTGAAAGTATTTTGTGTTAGGAATTTGTGTTTTCTATTTACTTATGTTTCCCTGTTAGATTATATATTCCAAATTATCAGTATGGCTGATAATATAAAAGAAAAATATGATGCTATCAGCTTTCTACCTGTTGAAAATGCCTTCAGTGATATTTTTTTCAGGCCCAACTTTGGCAGCTTCTCATCAGCTGCCACTAAGGAAAGCAGGGTTCTCAGGACTACCTTCTGCTGTAGGGAGCTGCTAAATGAGACAGTGCTCATCTCTAGAGCTATGTTTCATCTGTCTCAGTAAAGCCATTCCTGGTGTTACATGGTTACCTAAAAACACTCCTTTTCAAAAAAGAGAAGTATAAGCTCAGATACAAATGAAGAGCAAAGTCCAATCTATGATTTTATGTCCATGTTGCAAAATTGTGCTTGCAAAGTGATGCATTCCATTGCAGTTAATGTCAATATTTTACAATGAAGTTTCAAAAACCAGTAGCTTTTGAAATATTTCAAACCACGGACAATAAATATGGAAATTACTAGGAGCCTGTCTTGCAAACCAAAAGTGGGAATTAAGACAAAAAGGCAAGGCGATTGAGACTCCTGTGGAAAACAGGTTTATGTTCCTGATATTTTAGTGGGATATTCAATTTTAATAAAGCAAGTTCTTCAAATGTGGGTCAATAGAATCCGTTTCTTAATTGCTTCTAAATTATTTTTTCTTTTCTCTTGTGGGTACTCTTATTCAATGTCATCTTGATTCACAGTTTTGTTTCTTAGAAATATATTAATATAGATGATTGTGGCATAAATGTTGCTGTTGAGCACCAACTGAATCTCTCAGTGTTCACACACATGCAATGTACTTATGTAGAATTTTATCTCTTGCTGGATAAATGAGCACAGATGAAAAGAGGAAAGAAATGATTTATGTGGGAAGGCAGGAAATTAGGGTATGGCAGGCTGGCTGGGAAATTAGAATGTGACCTGCCAATTACAAAATCCCAAAGCACATACATTTAACAGTTCCCAGTCCTCATACTTGGACTTCTCATAAGAACTCAAGCAGTTTTGGAAGGGATTCCCTAGACCTGATGTCAGCCTGAGGAGCAGGAGATAAAAAAAACACAACCCCACTGAGCCACAGGCTGCCGTGTTTTCTTTTTCACTGCAGTCCACTCTCCCATGTGGATTCATGTACTGTTTTCATCGGGCCCAAACTTACTCTGCAGAGCACATTTCTTTTCCTATTTTTATAAACCTTCATATCTTTTGCAGGTGTTTTGTTCAACTCTGTTCTGAATAGGACCTAGAAACCACTTCTAGAAGGAGCCCCCCAACTCCAAAACCTGGTAACATATTTGGCAGAGTCAGCCAATAAGGCCATTTTGTATATGTTTTCTTGTTTCTCTCTCTTTCTCTCTAAAAAAGTATTCCCCACTCTGTCCTAGTCTGGGGTACTCAGGAAGTTTTCTCATCACAACAGGAACAGTTTCTTATTGTGTCTAATCACATAGGAGGGGGAGGAGGAAGCACATGGCTTCTGTATTATTCCCAACCAGTAAGAGAATTATCGGTCTGCCCTACGTTTATCCCTTCTTTTCTTTCTTCTTTTTCCAGTTTTGTGTCACTCATTGTGGGTACAAGTCAAATGTGCTACCAGAGAGCCTGTTATTAACTCAGTCTCATAACAGATGGTTGAGGTTCCATGTGTGCAGCCATCAGTCATGGCAAGGCTGAACCTCCCCAGGACGCACCTGGAGAGAGGTTCATTTAATTGTTATAGTCCTTTGTTCCGTGTGTTAATTAATTCCCCAATCATAATAACACACGGAGAAAGTCAAGCATCAGGATCAGGGCAGCATTAGGGAATGGGAGGTGGAGCTACAGCTCCAGAGCTCAACATTTGCGTGTTTTCATTCTTTCAGCATAACAGCTACTAAAAGGCCATATTGTTTTCTAGTTCATAGGAGTTACAGTTTTATCTGCTTTTCAAGGCAAGTGAGACTAAACACCTGCTGTGTGGCCTTGTCTACATCACACATGCATGGTTAAGAGCGTTAGATCATTCTTAGATAGCAGTGTGCAGTTGGTACACATCCCTGAGAGTAGAGTTATGTCTTGGAGTGTCTTCAGTTGCCCTCGGATGCCTGGGCTTTGAGGAGAGGCAGAAGTGGTATTTCTGAGCGACCTAGTGTTTAGCCTGCCTTTTCTCCCCACGTTTATGTACTCTACAATAATTTGCTCAGCTTTCTCATTCTTTCAAGATTTGTAGCATGGCCTCCTGCTTAAATGGCTGCTTACCCTAGTTTACCCTTTTTTGTGCTCAAAGTCTTACCTGAGCTTTTCTCCTAGATGGCATTTTATCTATGGAAAGCATGAGTGAGTTGCTTTCTCAGTCTTTGTTTTATCCCAGTCCATCTTTCTGCCATGTACATGAGCATTTTGGAAAGCCTTGTGCTTTAGTCACATGCTTTTACATCTTGTTGACTATTTTAGTTGGTCATATGGGTGAGTCACACATTCTGCCATGCTGGTTTTCTTTCTCTTTTCTTTTTTCAACTGACTCCATGGACTCTAAGAAATCTCACTCTTATAGGTAGGAATGAAGTCACTACTTTTAGGAAGGAAACAAGCCTTTTTGCCTTTTCTCTTTTGCATTATGTTAGATCCTATCCTTGTTTTTCCTAACAGAAATTCAGGTAATTTGGAAACATATCCCTGGTGGATTCATCAAAGCAAAGAAACAAACCAAACCTAGTTCAAATAATTGACAACACAAGCGGCTAGGAGTATGCAAAAATGGAGCCATCTTTGTACTTAGAAATTTTAAAGACTTCTTTTATTTCTATTCCCTTAAACAAAGGGCTCAAATTTCTATTAGTTGGGAAAATGCAGAGGTTATTATTTCTCAGATGTCTAAAGGAGCTCCCAGGTAGGACTCCACCTCAGTTTGAGAGAAATCCCCAACAAGGCTACACCTTGATATCTTGAGAGTTTGTTGTTTCTAAGGGAGCTCTCTAGAGGACTGCATACTAACCTCTTAACAGTGTACTGGTTCTGAAGGGACTAAGGTAGGGTTTAGGGTAGATGTCTCCACCTTGATCTCATGGGAGTTTCCAAGGGGACTAGTAGAGGGCTCCACTGTTTCTTCACTTGATCTTAGCCAAAAGGCCGAGAAGCGATTCCACTGTTTCTTTTAAGGAGTTGGTGAGCCAATGCACCATGGGAAACTCAGTTGATTTTTGTAATCTTGCAATTAGTATTAAGTGGGAAATGGCAAAGGATGGGCACAAAATGACAATCTAAATTACAATACTACTTTTCAGCTAAACTTTTTTATCCAAAGGTCAATAAAAGTGATATAAAAATACCTTAAATTCTGGTTTTTATGATTCTTTATCATTGGAAAACACTATGGTACTTGAAAAAATGATATTGTTGATTGTTCTGCCTTAAGATGTCTACAAGTTTCTCAGGGAGATATGGGTGGGTCTGTCCAACCTGTTTCCACCAGTGGTTAGCACCCAGAGAAACCCAGTATTTTCAAATATGACCAATTTACTGGATATGGCCTTTTTGGAGATTGACAATTGGGATTTAAGATATATTAAAAGAGAAGGGCTTAGGGGGGAAAAAAAGAGACAGATCAAACTATTGCAATTTTCAGTACTTTAAGTGCATCTAAGCTGTGCAAGGGAAAACCCAGGGCCAGTTAAAGCTTGCAAAGAAGCTGGACCCTGGCATGTGACTGGACCAGCCCACTGCATGCACCCTGCTCCATGTGATACGTACATGTGCCTGACTAACAGCACTGGAGCTCTGACTATTCTCACTCTCAAAGGGGATGGGCCACCCAAAACTCTAGCTTATCTGAATGAAGAGGACTGAAGGGCCTGGAAAAATCTGAAGAGGCTTCTTCACAGATGTCTCCAACCTTTGCAAGGGATCCAAGTGGTGCTGGATGTCACGGGTAACAAATTTCAATACCTTTGGCTTTGTATTAACTTCATTTTCTGAAAAATCCTCCTCTAGATCTATACCTGTAATTGAGATTGAGGATAGTCATAGTATGAATTTCTTCATTCCTCTCTGATATGTCACTTCAAAGTCCAAATATTAACCAAAACTATTTAATGATCCCACAGTGTCCTACTCCATCACTAGAAAGAGATTTACTAGCAAAATTAGGCTGGGGTTTCTTCCATTCCAACAAAACCCAAAACAGATTTTACATTTTGGGTCTATGCTTGGCTACTGTATCTTATTTAGTCAACTGGTATATCTTATTACATGGAAGGGCAATAGTTGATACAGCTTTGTTATCTAAAGAAACTATGAAACTAACTTTGGGTCAAATATTAGAAGTCCCAACTCCCCATCAGGGAGTTAAAAGTTACTTAAAACAAAAGTTACTTCTGGTTGACAGAGGACTGACTTACTAAGAATCTGACCATGCTTCTTAGACAACCTAAGGTTAATATAAAGATATGTACTTTTCTTAATCCTGCAGCTTTGGGAACTACAGGCTCAGAAGTTAGCCAGTTTTGTTAAGAGGTAGTTTTCCAGACTTATACAAGCAGATAAGACACCCATTACTTGCCCTGCCAAGTTCCTGTGGAAGTATGCTTTGCTAGTAGGAGTAACTTTGCCCAAGAAGGATGTCAAAAAGCAGATTATGCAGTTGTCAATTTCGAACAAGTAATTAAGGTCAAATTCCCTTAGGGACATCTACTAAAATAACAAAGCTCATAGTTCTTACTTTGGCAATAATATTTTTTAAAAGCCAAAATTGAATATCTGTATAAACTTCAAATCTGTCTTTCTGTTGCCATATGCTCATGCAACAATCTAGAAAGGAAGAGGCCTGCTAACCAGTAAACAATCATCCTTAAAGTACAAACAGGAAATGTGACAACTCTTCAAGATAGTTTATCTTCCTGAGCATATCACTGTCTTCTATTGCAAGGGATTCAAAAGGAACAGTCTAAAAATCTTCTTGGGAAGTCAAAGAGCTGGTAGAGGAACAAGAAGGGCAGCCTCACAGTCCTTCAAGATCCTGCTCTTATCCTGCCAGGAGCTAGCTGGGCAGAGCAACGGGGTCCTCAAGCTGGAGGGATTAGGATGTAGAAAGAGATAAAGGTGATAGAAAAGTGGGCCTTTGGAAGGACTCTTGGGCCAATGCCATGTGAGCACCGCGTTTATTTTTCAGGCTGCCTTTATACACTGAAAACTAGATCTGTTAAAAGATTACATTAACCATGTGGGAAAGTTAACAATAATCACAGGATATGAGCAAGCACAATAATCTTAAACAAGAATTTTCTCAGTTCCCCCAAAATTTTATCTGTACCTTATCTTGGTTAGTGTTTCCCTGAAATTTTAACCCAACCATGAGCTATGTCATTTGTTTTAACATCGTCACTAAGTTATCAGAATGACAGAATGTTGTGTCATGTTACTTATTTATTTCTAGGTTATCTCACAAGTTATGGCACAGAGAATCCATTTTGCCAACATGGTGTTCCTTTTCAACTATTTTGTTAGCCATAGAGCATTTTTCAGGGACACGTATCATTTAGCTCACTTTCTCAAGGACAAAACCATCTCTGTGTTTAATTAAAATCAGTCAGGGCAGCAACTGCAGAGTGCACTGCAGATCTCCTGATTTCTTGAGGGAAAATGGTTAAACTTCTGAGATGTGGTTCCTGACATTATCCCTAGTTCCTGATGAATCTTTTAATTAGCCCTTCCTCAAGGAACAAAACGACAAGTTATGAGAACAGTACCTGGGAAGTGCTCTTTGGAATTGTCACAGGACTAGGATAAAAGCTAATCTTGTAAAGCACTGAAAGATTTGAAGTGCCTCTTCAAAAATCAAAAGTCTAATACAGATAAGTAGAGTCATCTTCATTCACCACAACTTAAATGGATATCTGTAATGAGACTGTTTGTTTTAATTAGACTGATAACGTGGATAGTCCTTCTAAGGTTATTGGCTCTTGGGCTTTTAATAAATTACTTAACATACCTCTTTGCCACATTTTCTTCTACATGAGAGGCATAAAATTCTGTTTTTCTCTATGTATGAACTTTATATTGATATCTTAATGGTAAAGTTCTCCAACTGTCTTCCACTGAACAGGCAGACAGGAAGGTCAATAGTCACTAACTTGGTTTTTATCATCTACTGACAAGATTTTTTCTTTTTAAACTTAGCAAGTGACCCTCCATACCATAATGTAGTTGGAGAGTATGTACTTTCTCGTAGGTACACAGTAGTCATGAAGATGGAGACTTTTGCTCTCTCAGCATCCTGTAAATATTTATGGGAATTTGTGTCCCTCAGGTACAAAATGATGCAGCAGGCTAGGGCATGTCAGTCAATGGTTCCCAAAGCCCTGTGTGTGGACTTCTCAAAAGAACCTGTCCCTGAGAAATAAGCCTGATAAGTGGACAATGTAAGAAAAACAGTCATCATGGGGCTCAGGTTTACTATGATCTTTTTCACAGTAGTTCACACTCATGATGTAAGGTTTGCCTCCCCGCCTTTTGGCCCCAGTTCTCTCTGCAGAGTGTATTATTTTTCCTATATTTAGTGAATATGAAACCTCACTAGATTATGTGCTTGTTTTTTCAAGTCTTTGTTTTAGACAAGAAGAACCTAGAAACTAGTTCTGGCAGAAGATCCCAGAACCCTAGAACTTGCTAACAATATAAACGAAAAAGTGAGATCTACCTATCTCTTGATCTAATCTGTCATCTATACTGAGTGTTCTTCCAAATGTGTTTTGCCATTTTCCCTTATGTTATGGATAATCTACATGTTGTGATAAGTTGTCAGACTCTAGTTCCATGGATCTAACAGTAATAACAAAACAAATAAGCAAAACAAATAAAATTCAGAGATATGATATCACTTAACATACAGGGTTTTTGAGAATTCTTTTATTATTCTTTCTGATGATAATCTTTTTTACTGAAAATTTAACTTGGTCACTTGCTCATTCAACTCAATAAAATTTTTGCAATGGTCTAGTTTAGTTCTGACATTATCCTAATTGTTGGGGATACAGGGAATATGATACATCTACTTCTCTGTCCTCTCAGATTTTACAAGGCAGAAATAAAAACAGCTACTGAGACAGAAGCTTGCTACATGAAGAAAGAAGCCTCAAAACTGAAATAAGCTTTTTTTTTCTGCAAATTCTTTCCAAAAACATAGATGCCATCTATCTCCTCTGCCTTCGCAATGAAATTCAGTTATTTATTTTCAATCCCTCATCCTCTCATAAAACTTTTATTTCTGAACCTTCTATCTTAAGAGTTTTACTATTTTAACTTACTGTTTTACCTATAAAATGCTATATATTTAAGTGTAAGTGTGCATAAGAAAGTGAAAGAATAATTGCTTAGGTTGTTATGCTATTTTGAATTTTGAGTGAATTCTGACTGTTCTAAAAGTAAGATTAAATTATAAAGTAGAAAAACAAGCATTAATATATGCCTACTTTTGAAAAAGAACTTTGAGGATATGCAAAAAACTCTTCTCCAAAACTTAGGCTTGGGATATCCATATCTTTTCACAATCTACTTTTCATTTTTCTATTCAAGATTTTTACTCAAACAAATGAGGACCTATAAGAGTATTTCTTCCTGTATTTTAAGCTTTATGCTAGTGTAATATCTAATACCAAAACGAAGAGTCTATTGCCTCAATCACAAGCTTCCTCTTGTCCAAAAGTTTAAAAAGTTCTCAACTTTGCTATATAGATGTCACAGCTTTAAACTCTCTTCCTCCAAAGGTTTTAGTGTCATAGACAAAATGACAACTCCAGAATTATTCTTATAGCTTCAAGACAATTTCATGATAAGTCAGGCTGTCCTTTTATTCCAGCCAACTGATTTGGCAAAATGGGCACAAGTCTGGTTTAAGTAGAAGTTTTTTGAGTTTTGTAAGTTATTGTCCCAGTTCCTTAGACTGGACCAAAACTTCCTGCTCACAAATGTATTCAGGAGACTAGGTCAGTACTTCTGGGATGTAGTTGCTAGCCATATTTTGCATTAGGTCACACTGACAGCCGATTAGAGAAAGTGCACCAACTGGTGATCATCTCAGTTTTATCTCAGTTAATTCTGTAAATAACTGCAGTACTAGAGAATTTAAGTTGGTAGCAGCATACACTGCAGTTTAGAGTCATCATTTTGAATAGGTATTATTCTGCAAAGTATAATATTATAGCATTGTTTTATTCCGTTTACCCACAGTCACAGAGAAATCTTGTTACTATTTTTTTGGAGAATTCAATTGGGATATGAATATCTAGCAGTTTTCCTATCATAATATTAAGAAAAGAGCATGGATGTCTTTGAGAGTGGTCTCACCCCCGTGGTATGCACATCAGAGTGACAATTTCACCTCTTCATGACCTTGAGAAGCTGTTATTAAAAAGTGCCTATTTTTGCCAGTCATTTTTGTGGGTGTTATATCTAAGAAGAGATAAAGTGAAACAATTTTTTGCTTCTGTGGATTGTGATCATTAATACCTACAGTAAAATTTATCTTATGCTCTGAGTGAATCACGTCTGAACATGGTACTTGCAGCTGACTGTCCTCTGAACCTCATCACAATGTGTAGCCTGAGGGCCTCAGGCTGAGAAGTCATTAAATTAAAAAAGAAAAGTTCTGAAGTATCTATAGCATCTGGTACAGGTATCTTTTTGTTGGTTGAAAATGCCAGGTATTAGTCGTTATAATCTTGCTGAATATATCCCTCAAATGTAGTTGACTTGGGTGGCTGATTGAAGTAAAAATATGGCTATTTATTTCAAAAGCCTGTGACATGAAAAATAAGAAATCCCAAAACTATAATAAAAGAATGAAAATAAAGAAAACTATGATAAATAAGGAATCTCTCTCTCTCTCTCTCTCTCTCATATATATATATATATAGAGAGAGAGAGTTTATATATATATATATAGTTATATATATATAGTTGTATATATGTAGAGAGAGAGAGAGAGAGAGAGAGAGAGAGAGGTGTATGTATGTGTGTGTGTTCATCAAAAATTGAAAAGAAAACATCAATGACTTTATCCCTTAGAGATATGGTATGTAAATCACATGATTTTCTCTAAGTAGGAAGTTGCTACCAATTGACAAAAACAAAATGCCTGGTTGCAAAAAAAAAAAAAAAAAAAAAAGAAA
>PVIR01046348.1:0-10296 GCA_004026965.1 Petromus typicus
TCAACACTTGGGAGGCAGAGGCATGAGCATTGCTGTGAGTTCGAGGCTGCCCTGGGTTACATAGTGAGCTCACAGCCAGTCTGAACTACAAAGTAAGACTCTATCTGAAAATAAAAAGTCACCTCCAAAATTTAGTTGCTTAAAAAACACGTCAGCCTAGAATGATTGCATATACTTATAATCTCAGCTATTCCAGAGGCTGAGGCAGGAGGATCACCAGTTTGAGGCCAGGCTCTGCAACTTAGGGAGAGCCTATCTAAAATAAAAAATGCTAAGGGTTGTGGATATAGACAGTAGCAGGGTATTTGACAAGCATGTGTGAGTCTTGCTTCAGTTTCTAATAACACAGATACACACACACACATCATCATCATCATCATCATCATAGTTTTTTATTTTGCTACTCTGCTATCCTCTACATATGACTCTTACTTCATGGCACAATATGGCTGCTTCAGATCCAGACATCATGACCATATTTCAGCTAGTGGATGGGAGAAAGAAATGGAAAGGAAGCAGAATAGGTGCCAGATGACTCTGCAGAGACTTTTCCAGAAGTTGCCACACAGACTATTCTATTCTACAGATCATAACATAATCACAGAAGTGGTCCTCATTGCAAAGAATGCTAGCACCTGTCTTCTTTATTGTGGTAGTCACATACCAAACTAAGAATCAAAAGTCCCATGATTAAGAGAAAAAATGATTTTGGAAAACTGACAGCCCAAATTTTCAAATTTGTTCAAATGGAGCTATTGATAGCATTCTCAATTGTTAAAATCTCAGTTACATAATTTTTTCCACTGCGTTAGACCGAGTATTTCTTTCTGATTTTTTTCAGAAAAAAAAAAATGTGTAATCAGGGCTGGTGATTTAGCTCAGTGGTTCCAGCGCCCGTCTTGCAAGCGCAAGGACCCGGGTTCGATCCTCGGTAACCACATACAATACTGGGCATGGAGACTCACACCCCGCAGCAACCAGTACCACATACCACAGTGCCGGGTGTGGTGGCTCACGCCTGTAATCCCAGCACTCGGGAGGCAGAGGCAGGAGGATTGCTGTGATGTGAGTTGGAGGCTGAGCTCAGGGCCAGCCTGAACTACAAAGCAAGATCCTATCTCAAAAAACCTTAAAAAAAAAAAATGTGTGATCACTCACACTTTGTACAAAATTTCCTCAAAATACTGCCTTTTAGTATTATTGATTTTTTTATTCTTTGGTGGTTTTTAATTCATTTTTATTATATTATTTAATTTGCTCACATTATTTATTTCAAATTTATTCTGGTGTTTGAAAAAAAATAACAGTGAAAGTTATTGCGATAGTACGAATATAATGAAGAATAGTATGTGTTCTTGGTCCTGGATTCCTAGCACTGAACTAATCTTTTTTAGTTTTCTGGGTGACAGGAGCATCTTTTGCCAAATGAAGTGACTCTTGGGCTTGTGGGTGGGGACTGCCCACCAGAGAGAAGCCTGGAACTCTGAGGCCCAGCCCTCCCTCTAGGAAGACAGGAGTGTACCAGGTGGGCCCGGGGAGTCAGAAGGGAGACAGCCTGTGACAGGCGTGTGTGGGATCAGGCAGAGGATGCTGTGTGGCTGTCTGCATGCTTGATGGTCAGAGCCACCAGCAGCTGCTCAGATGGAAGCTGCAGACAAGGGGTCAAAGCAACAGCCCCAATCCAGGCTGAAGGCCTGGGAAAGTCCTCAGTGCAGGTCTGCATTGGAAGGTTGAAGAAACTGCAGGCTGACATTCAAAGGCAAAGACTGGAGCTCTTCCAAAACAAGGACTATTCTTTTTTTTTTTTTTTTTTGAGACAACGTCTTGCTTTTGCAGTTCAGGCAGGCCCTGAGCTCAGCCTCAAACTCACATCACAGCAATCCTCCTGCCTCTGCCTCCCAAGTGCTGGGATTACAGGCGTGAGCCACCATGCCCAGCACTGTGGTATGTGGTACTGATTGCTGCTGGGTGTAAGTCTCCACACCCAGTATTGGGCATGGTTTTTTTTTTGGGGGGGGGGCAGGTGGTGAGGGGATCGAACCCTGGCCCTTGCACTTGCAAGACAGGTGCTGGAACCACTGAGCTTAATCCCCGGCCCCTCTTTCTCTTTTTTATTCCATCCCAGGTATAAACCTTTTGGTCCGTGCCACCCACGGGGGTCGGGGGTGGGCAGGATCTTGTTTCAGTTTGCTGGCCTACATATCAATCATCCACCCAAGAACAGAACACTACTCCACTATTCTGCTAGGCATCACCTAATAGTCAAGTTAGCATCATGACTAGCAGTCACAGGAATTTATGACCGGCCTCTGAGCGGACCCAGGTTTATCAGACCAACCTCTCTGCCTGTGCGACGCTTTATTAGTACTCTGGAGAGATCTGCTGGCTGGTGAGGAGAAATCCTACACTTTCTGTCTTGAGGGTCATATGGAAAATAAAAATAGGAAATGCAGTTTGGGCTCTCCTATCTCAAATGCTATCTAAGCAGCCTTTGACGAAATACTTTTGTTATCTAATTCTAAATACTGTGTAATGTGCAGTGATTTCCTCCTACACTAGTAAATTATTCAAGGAATTATTTTTAAAACCTGTGTGGTTTTTAAAAAAGCCTCCCAATTCATTTCAGCATGATTTTACACTACTGTCTAAGATGAGATGTCAGTTCTGAAAAATGGATAGACCTTTCCTTTGAAAATAGTGCGCAGGTGCAAATGACTATAAAGTGTGACAGCCAGTTTGACTGGACTAGGGATGCCCAGCGGGTGAATAAAGCCATGCAGGGACAGGACCCCACCTCTATCTAGCTCCTGGAACCATCTTTCCTGCACTTTCCCTCCTGGCCTCCAGGAAGTGCACAGCTTTGCTGCCTCACACCCTTAGTCATTACTGTTTCCGCCCTAGAAGTGAAGGCCTGGCTGAAACCTCTGAAACCACTTCTTCCTTTAAACTGAGTATTTTGGGCATTTTGTCCCAGCAACAGAAAACTGACCAATCAAGGAGATAATCTTCTATATATATTTTGCTCCCTCAAAAAGAATGCTTAAGTCAGTTTTTTTTTTGAGACAGGCTCTCGCTTTGTAGTTCAGGCTGGCCCTGAGCTCAGCCTCCAACTCACATCACAGCAATCCTCCTGCCACAGCCTCCCAACTGCTGGGATGACAGGCCTGAGCCACCACACCCGGCACTGTGGTATGTGGTACTGGTTGCTGCTGGGTGTGAGTCTCCACACCCAGTATTGTATGTGGTTACCAAGGATTGAACCCAGGTCCTTGCACTTGCAAGACGGGCGCCAGAACCACTGAGCTAAATCCCCGGCCCTTGAGTCAGTTTTTATTGCTGATTTAATAGCTAAATCCTTTACATTTTTATTGCTTTTTTGTGTTTTTATTTTTGAGATAGTCTCTCTGTAGATAAGACTGCCCTCGAACACTCTACATATCCAATGCTACTCATAATCTCCTGGCTCTTCCTAAGTGCTGGGATTACAAAGTTACTATATTTTGGTAGAATTAAAGTCATTATTAACCTAGATTATCAGAAGTCAAAGATGCATACATTAATAACTAGGACAGGTGCATACATTAATTCCTAGAACACACACACATAATTAATCGAAGAATGTACCTAAAAGCCAACAGAGAATACCAAAAAATATGAGCAACAAAAGAAAAATAAGTAATTTTGACTTTAGCAAAATTAAAAACCAATGTACTTCAAATGTCATCAACAAGACAGTGAAAAGACCACTTACAGAATAAGAGAAATACTTTACAAACCATATATCTGGTGAGGCACTTGTACCTAGAACATTAAGAGCTCTTAAAACTCCATACTGAAGGACAACCTAATTTAAAACTAGAGGAAGCATATGAATAGATATTTCTCTACCACATACTCATGCCAATAAGCCCAGGAAGAAGCATTCTACATCACTGTCACTAGGGAAACATAAATCAAAACTATGTTGAGATAGCACATCAGACCAGGGGGTGGACTTTTAAAAAACAGACAGGAAGCATCGGTACAAACGTGGCCATGCTGTGAACTCAAACACTGCCAGTGAGGATGTAAAATGGTGAAGTCACAGTCTGATGAACTACAGTCTGGCTTTGGTGCAAAGAAAAATACACACAGAAAATTGGCCCAGGAATTTCACTCCTAAGTACACACCCAGGAGTCATGAAAGCCTATGTCCACACAAAAACTTACACAAATTTTCATAGCAGCATCATTTGTAACAGCTTCAAACATGGAAACTTCAAAGTATGGAAACATGACAAACAGCCATCAAATGATAGATGGGTTTTTAAAGAGTGATGTGTCTAAACATTGGAACATAATTCAGCCATAAGAAGAAATAAAGTAAATTTTAAGTGGGTGAACTATATACTATGTAACTATATCTCAAGCTGTTAAAAATCAATGTGAATTTTGTACACTAAAAATATGACTAACACAGATGAAAGAATAAGGTGTGTATTAGCACAGACAAAATATGCCCAGTGAAAGAAGTCTGATAAGAGAGACTACATACTGTCTGACTCTCCTTAAATGAGATTTCTAGAAAAGGCAAAGCTATAGAAACAGTGAGTAGATTAGTGTATATGGCTCAGAATAAGAGCAGGGTATACTGAAAATAGACAGAAGGGAAAGTTTGTGGGTGATGAGAGTCTAAAACTAGACTGTTAGCTGGGTGTGTTGGCATACCCCTATAACTCCTACACTAGGAAGGCTGAGTCAGAAGGACTGATTCATGCTCAAGGCCAGCCTGGGTGACATAGTGAGTTCAAGAACAGAATTAGAGTTAGACCTGCTAGACTGCAAAATACTACTACTATGTGAATTTACTAAAAATCATCAAACTGTGAGTTTTGTGGAATATAAATTATGCCTCAATAAAGCCAGGTATGGTGGTGCATACCTGGAGGAGGCTGAGGCAGAAGGATCACAGATTTCAGCACAGCTTGAGTGGCTTAGTGAGATCCTGTCTCAAAATTAAAAGGTCCTAAATTCCATCTCCAGTACTGAAAAAGAAAAAAAAAATCATGCCTCAACAAAGCTGTTTTAAAGAAGAAATAAAATACTTTTTGATTTTCACAGCCACTACTTAGTATATTTAGTGACATAGTCTCTCCACACCTAACCTATTATTTGTCTTGTTTATCATTTGTCGATTAGCTTTAATTTTGGCTGGATACATCTTTTAATAATTCTTTTCATGAAAGTCAAGGATTGTTAAACTTAGTTTCTGTATGTCTAAAAAACCCATTTTGCTTATGCTTTTTCTGACTGATGAAGAGAATATAAAAATTAGTAGCTCATTGATGGAAAACATTTTTCTCATCCCCACTCCACCGAGACCAAACTCTTGGACTACTCAGAACATAAAATCTGCCAGAGCTGTCCTGTCAGGTCTTAACTATCAGTATGATTTTTGTTCTATTACCCCCAGCATGTCTTTGCTCTCAGATAAGGCTCCCGTACTCTCCTCTATTGAGACTCACTCTCAAATATAAATGGGTGGCTTCAGATCCCAGCTATCTGAAGAAAGCCCCTAACGAGCAAAATAGAACTCACAAAAACAAAGGGAAACAAAATACCCAAAAAACAGAGACAGTAAGGAAGACACAGAGAATTAAAACAGAACTAGGAACCGGGGATTTAGCTCAGTGGTTCTGGCACCTGTCTTGCAAGTGCAAGGACCTGGGTTTGATCCTCGGTAACCACAAGAGCGTGGAGACTCACGCCCAGCAGCAATCAGTATCACATACCACAGTGCCGGGCATGGTGGCTCATGCCTGTAATGCCAGCACTCGGGAGGCAGAGGCAGGAAGGTTGCTGTGATATAACTCTGAGGTTGAGCTCAGAGCCAGCCTAAACTACAAAGTGAGACCCTGTCTCAAAAAAACAAAACAAAACAAAACAAAAAAACCAACCTAAAACAGAACTAGACACTACTAGGAATATTGTCAATGAGATGACAGGTAATAGTATAGCTATTAAACTTGAATACATTTGTTAAAGAAATAAAGAATGAGATGTCGAAAGTTAAAATGCAGAGCACTAATCAAATTTTAACATAAAAGTCAGGCTAGGGTATATCTCAGTGGCACCGCACCTGCCTACAAAGTACAAGTTCCTGAGTTCGATCTCTGGTACTGAAAAGAAATAAATAACCGAAAATTTAGAAGAAAAAATTGAAAACATGTCCCAGAAAATCCTCACAAAAATCAAAGAGATAAATAATGAGAGATAAAAACATAAATATGAGTAACAGAACAATTACAGAACAATTCTATAAGTTCCAATATCTTACAAGTAGGAGATCCAGCGGAGATCATAGAGAAAAAAGAAGAAAGTTAAAAAATATTTTTCTTGAGTCTTAGAACTGAGAAAATTAAGTCTTCAGACTGAAAAATCTATTGTATGTACAAGTACAGTAAATGAAAGAAATTCTCACCATCACTGAGTCTTCAGAAAACTTTAAAACATCAGCCATAGCCTAGCGTTGTGGTGCATGCCTGGAATCTTAGCTACTTGAGAGGCTGGAGCAGGAGGACTGAAGGTTTGAGACCAGCCTGGGCAACTTAGTGAGATCTTGTCTCAAAGTGAAATTTTAAAAATAAGGGCTAGTACTAGAGTTTAGTGGCCCGTGCTTATGGTTCTGCCACTTGAGGGGCTGCGGCAGGAAGATCACTATAGGTTAGGAGACCAGCTTGGGTTCCACAGCTGGTTCAAGGTCAGCCTGGATTACACAGTGATGCCCTGTCATACATTCATAAACACATACATATATACAAGGGATGAGGGTGTACTTTAGTGCTCCCTGGGCTCCACTTCCAGTATTGAAGCATAAAATGTCTAAAAGCAAGATCTTAAATAATAACTAAATTGTTCACACAAAAAGAACTGGGATCAGAATGACAAATCTTCTAGCACCCTTATGTGCTATATATTTCAACATAATTCTATGTTCAGCCACACTAAATATGTAGTGCAAGGACAGAAAAATATTATTTTGAGATAAGGAAAGCCTTTCTAAGTGTACCTGCCTTTAACTCTTCCTCAGAAAACTATTGGAAGTTGTTCTTTGCTGGCTGAAAGGGACAGTGAAAAGGTCTTCACAGAGGACATTTCCAGAAGCACAACCATGCTGGTCTGAGGCTACACCTGGGAAGTTCCACATCCTTTCTCACACTTCCCTGGCTGGAGCCAGAGTCCAGACATCTGTCATGCCTGCAGGCAAGCATGTGCTAAGCAACAAGACCCTCAAACCTGGGTGTGGCCACGAAAGAGTGAGTGTGAACAAGAGGTTTGATCCAAGGATGAGGCAAGAGGCAAAGGAAGCTCCTGGAAGAAGCTTCTGGAATGTACCACACAGGGCCAAGAATCCTGGGCCAGTGGAGGCCCTGCCCCTCCCTCCTCCCGGCGGTGCAGTCTGACAGGCCCAGCTCTCAGCCTCCATGCCAGAAGGGAGGGTCTATAACATCTGAGTGTCCAGGAGAGAAGTGCCCTGCCCTGCCCTACCATCCTGGTCTACTTTTAGGCCTTGGATGCAAACTTCCCCGTGAAGTCTTTGTTAAGGGGAAACCCAGTACCTGCATTCTGTTTTCTATTGGTCGCCTCTCCTCAGTCCTGACTGTTTCTGGCTCTTTCTTCCTTTGTTAGAATTTCTCCATCAAACTCTGGTGGGCTGACAGGATATGGGGTGAATAAGACACAAACACACCCTTATTTATTTATTTATTTATTTATTTATTTTGAGACAGGGTCTTGCTTTGTAGTTCAGGCTGGCCCTGAGCTCAGCCTCAAACTCACATCACAGCAATCCTCCTGCCTCTGCCTTCCGAGTGCTGGGATTACAGGCGTGAGCCACCACGTCCGGCACTGCGGTATGTGGTATTAATTGCTGCTGGGCGTGAGTCTCCACACCCAGTATGGTATATGGTTACTGGGGATTAAACTTGGGCCCTTGTGCTTGCAAAATAGGCACCGGAAACACTGAGCTAGCCCAAATTCCTAGCCCAAACACATCCTTATTGAGTGTCTGGTACCCCAGACACTGGGGTCTGGTACCCCATTCCTGTATGTTTATTCGATAAACATACAGGAATCCATGCAATCAACTCTGCTTCTTCTCCATACACACTGCATTTTGAGTAGAGATATCTGCAGCTTTCAGGCTCTTTCCTGAGGAAAAGAATAAATAAAGAATTGTACAAAGTGCTACTTCAACCTGCCAAGAGGCCATTTGTACCTACAGTCCTTCCTTTTCTTGGACTACGTGTTTGGAGGACTTGAGTGCAAATATGGCATAATGTATTTTCTAAAAATGGATTCAGTAATATTTCTAGTCTTACAGTATTCTCCTGTTTTACCTTTCTCCATCAAGAAGCAAATTCCATTATTTCCCCCTTGAACCTGGGTAGGAATTTACAACTGCTTTAATAAATAAATGATGATAGAATCAGTGACACATGACTTGTGAAATTTGTGAAGAGCTTCCTCCCAGCTCCATCATGGAACACTTGTCCATCCTGTCACCATGCTGTGAGGAAGCCCCAACCAACCACTGCAGAGAAACCACACAAGGAAGTCTGTGTAGAAAAGTACTGAGACCCAACTAAGCACCAGCATCAACCACTAGCCTCGTGAGCAGACCTGGTGAGGATTGTTGCCCCAGCCCTCCAGGCCTCAGCTGAGGGGGGTGGGGTGGGGTGGTTCGGGGTAGAGCAAAGAACAGCTCCACTTGCTATACTATACCCAGATTCCCAAGGCTCTGAGTCAGTCAACGAAGGACAATTCTATCCTTCAGCCTTGGGGTAATTCGTTAGATAGTCATTGTAACTTACAAGAACAAACTAAGCATAAAATGTTCCCGTGCCTTCCAAGGCTCCTTCAGTACCTCAGCATCCAGAGACTCCTGATGTTGTTATGGAATTATAGCCTGGTATGGGTGCTTTTGGGTAACCACAGGATGGCTCTGCTGCTTCGTCATCTTGGCCATAAGGAAAGCTATGAGAGAAAATGGGCTGGGATGTGCAAAAGCATAATAAAAGAAATTCACTGTACAACAGTTTCAATGCAATTTTCCCCAGCGCTAACCCTGATGTTGTGTGTACTCGAACTCCACCCTTGACCTTGGTATATTATAGTTCCCTCCCAGCTTTTGAAATAACGAAGACAAGGTGTATGGGGAATGGAGGCTTGAATCAGTCTCTACCTTTGAGCCTTCTCACCTCCAGTTTTGTTGCTGCCTCCAACTCATGGACATCCAGTCCTTCTTGCTTAATTTGCTAAAAACAGACTTTGTGGAATGAGCTGCACACACATAGAAGTGGCACCATCTGGTGGGTGCGAGTCTCCATGCCCAGTATTGTTGTATGTGGTATTTATAAATACCAGAGGTAAACACCTACATAAACAGATGAACTAGAGACCGATGCCCAATGACCAAGTCAAGTGCAGACACAACACACGGATAACTGTACACCTGATAACAAACAGACATGGTCACGGCCCATGCGAATCTTCATAGCTCAGTACACTGCGTGTTGTAATGATGCACTACGACAAATTCTCATTGAAGGACAGCTCTATTACTAGACCTGAGAGACAGGGCCAATGAATGGTTCTACAGGATGTGGAGCTACAAAAGATTAAGGCTTTGAGGGGTTTGGAGAGTTACCATGTTGTTACAGAAAAAAAAGATGACACTCTTTAAACAATTGTAGATTTTTGTACATGAATATATGTAAGTTATTATATATGAAACGATAAGGCACTCCTGCAAATAAGTCCTATCGCATTCTATGGAGCAAAAGAATAATACAAGCTTCAATCTCTCATTTTTGGTGAAATACAGGGTTGTTTGTGTGGTTACATGGCTGACAAGAGTTCACAGGGATACGTGGACTGACAGCAAAAGCACAGACCATTGGCCAATCAAGCAACAAAGACTAAAACCAAGTCTTAGGTCTTGGAAAGAAGCCCTGACAGCGGGCAAGGCCCTCTCATCCACGGCTGTCACCTTCCTTCATCAGTCAGAGTCCTATTCTTAGTGTGAGGTATCTCAGTTGTCACGGAAGAGAACTGCACTGGCTGAATAATTACAGTAGCCCAGAATAGCGCATATGAAGCAGAGAAGAGCAGGAGAGCAGGCCCTGCTAGATTCCTCAGAGGGTCAGGGTGGGTAGCACCGACTTCTGAGGATCCCGGCCTGTCACAGGGCCCACAAGCAAAATACTTTAAGAAAGGAGTGGCAATGTGAAACCCAAATGACCCTGACTTTATCCA
>PVIR01046349.1:0-10303 GCA_004026965.1 Petromus typicus
AGCAGCCCTGGGCCTCACATGGGAGTGATCTGCTTCAGTCCTCAGCAGCCCTACGGCTTCGCAGCTCCTCCACCTGGCGGCGGTCAGGTACCTGTCCAGCCAGCTCTGAGGTGCCTTGACCTGACACTGCGTGCCTCCAGGACCAGAGTCCCCCGAGCCATCCTCATTGCACCTTCCCCACTGTGCCAAGTGGTGCCCCCAGAGCTGAGGACAGTCGTGAGTCCAACCCCAGTCCAGCACAGAGTCGATCCAGCCCTCCAAGCCCAGATTACTGAACCGTAGACTCTGCTTGGGGTTTGTCCCCATCTGTGACTTTGGGAGAAAAAACAAAACCAGATGAGAATTCCTGGGCCAAGCCAGGGCATGAGGAGGCGTCAGCAGAGGAGAAACAGAAATCACTGAAGAAGTCAGAGCTGAAAGGAACTCCCTGGGGGAGTTATTAACAATTTAGTACGTGGGAATGCGGCTCCCACCTGCCAAAGAGACAGATCTGCGGATGGGGAACACAGGCTGCCTCCCCTCCCGCCTCGCCTCCAGGTCCCCTTCGGCTGTCTTCCAGCCTGGTCCATCTGCCAGCCCCTGAAGAGAGGCGGATCGTAAAGATAACCATAAAACAATAACCACTGACATTCACAGAGCACTTTTAACTTCCCAAAGCAATTCCAGATTGATGACTTCACGTATCTTGACACCATCCAGACAAGCAGGGACATCCAATTTCATTGTCTTCAATTTACCACAAGGAAGACAATGGTGGGATGGAGTGGAGCTCCCCAGGGACACAGAGCAAATGGGGGAAGGAAGAGGGTTGTTACCATCCATCAGTCCTTCGAGCTACAAAGCTGAAAGTCATTTTTCATTCTTCTCCCCCTTCCTGTCCCCACTTGTGAGTGACCAGCAGGCCCTGTCCGTTCGTTCTGTATAGCTTGTGAATTCTCCCAGTGTTTCTTTATTCTTACCACTGTCTCCCCGTCTCATACACCATCATTTCTTGTTGAAACTACTGAAGCACCTGGGAAATGACCTCCCTGCCTCCGGGCTCACTGCCTTCTGGCATTTCCGTTGCTAGAGCGGATTCTGCTTTCTCCTCTCTGTCTCTCTGGCTTCTTGCACCATCTTCCCCTTTCTCACATTGTGCTTCAGCCTAAATAAACTCTGTGGTTCTTCAAATAACTGGCTTCTCTCATCTCCAGCGATTAAGTAGATAACTTTGGCATCAGATTGGCCCTGGACAGATGTTCTAGCTCTCTGCCCAGCAGTAGAACTCGCCCATCAAGCTGTTTTGCCTCAGACTGATATGTTACTATCACAAAATACCTGAAGCAAACTGCTTAGTAGAAAAAGAGGACCAAGGTGTAGTTCATCTGTACAGTGCTTGTCTAGCATGTGTAAGGTCCTCAGTTCAATCCCCAGGGCTGCAAAAATAAACACATAAGGAGATTGTTGATACGCACATACACATACATACATAGATAAGAGTTTTATTGGGCTGAGGATGTAGCTCATTGGCATTGTACTCTCAATGTGAATGAGGCCCTGGATTTCATACCAGCAGAGAGAAAGACAGACACACAGACAGATAGAGAGGCGCTTCTTTAGCACGTGGCTCTGGAGGTTCAGTGGCACAACATGGCACTGGCTCACTCTGCTGAGGACCCGCTGCTGACCACACTGTGGCAGATGGCAATGGCAGGAGCTTGGATGAAAGTCGCAATCTCATCTCCAAACAGGTAGCTGGAGAGCTGAGTGGGGCCAGACTCAAGGCTCCCTAACAACCCTCTCGAGGAGACCAGCACCCCTGCTGACCTCAGAACCTCCCACTGGGCTTCTTCAAGGGTCCCACCACCCCCCAGGGCCACCACCCTGGGAATCAATCTTCCAGTACAGCAGCCTTGGGAACATGCCAAAAACATAGCACCCTGTCACTCCCTGGGACTAGACCCCCAGTCATGGGGAAGGTGTTCCCTTGGTTGAGGGAAAAGGAGACTGTTTCTTGACTGTGGAGATGAATTGATGTAATAAGTCATGGAAATGCCTTCTGCATCTCTGTCTATCTGTGCACTTCACTAAGTGAGCTCATGACCTTTCCTATCAAGGGCGGAGTCCTGGGCCAGATTGTGACTTGCTTTGCTCAGTGGAACAGCCTGGAAGATGTCAGCGCAGGTTCAGGGCTGAGCCCCAGGCCTTGAGTTCTTCCCCTCGGCCCTAAGAGCCCTGCTGCTGCCATGGAAACAAGCTTGGGCGAATCTGCTGGATGAGAGAAGCCATCACCCCAACACCCCAGCTGACAGCCACCCAGCCCCAGACACGTAAGCAGGAAAGCCAGAGAGAAGCCAAGCTGCCATGAGCCCACTGCTGAGCACAGGCAGCCAAGAGCCCCGCCCACAGCGGCCAAGCCTCACTTAGACCAATGACCTACCCAGCTACCCACAGACTCATAAATGGGGGTCAATTCAAGCCAGTAGATTTTGGGGTGATTTGTGATATGAGTCATCATAATATACATCTTATAAATGAGTGGTTGATCTAGGAGCAGATATGTCATTAATGAAGTATAAAGAGAAATCTCACAGGATTTTTTCCAGCATAAGAATCAAAGACCACTGGGCATGATGATGTATGCCCATAATCTCATCTACTGGGAAGGTTGAGGCAGGAAGATTACAAGTTCAAGCCCAGCTGGGGCAGCTTAGCAAGATCTTATCTAAAAATTATGTATATTTGATATACATATAATATATACACACATATATACATATTAGGGATATAGTTCAATGTGAAGGTCCTGGGTTCATTTCTCACCATGATAAAATTAATTAATTAAATAAAATTAATAATTGTATTTATGTTTTGTTTAATTCAACTAAAACATTAACTATTAATAATTATTTAAAATGAAATTATTAGGAAAAGAGCACCATTTACAATGGCATCAAGAAAAATCAGATACTTAAAAATTAACCTAACCATGGGCCGGGGATTTAGCTCAGTGGCTCCGGCACCTGTCTTGCAAATGCAAGGACTGAGGTTCAACTCCCCACTTAACCCCATACAATATTGGGTGTGGAGATTCACGCCCAGCAGCAACCAGTACCACATACCACAGTGCTGGGCGTGGTGGCTCACGCCTGTAATCCCAGCACTCGGGAGGCAGAGGCAGGAGGATTGCTGTGATGTGAATTTGAGGCTGAGCTCAGGGCCAGCCTGAACTACAAAATGAGACCCTGTCTCAAAAAAAAAAAAAAAATTAACCTAACCAGTCAAAAACCACTACAGTGAAAATGGCAACAGCTGGGGAATTTAGCTCACGTGGTACCACACCTATCTTGGAAGCACAAGGGCCCGAGTTTGATCCCCTAGTACCATTATATTAAAAAAAGGCAATAATCTAAAGAAGGAGACTGAAGAGACCTCAGAAGATGAAAAGGTGTTCCCTGCTCCTGGATAGGCAGAGCCCATTTTGTCAAAATGGCCACACTTCCAAAACTGATACACAGCAAAACACTAACAACAGCCTTCCTCAAAGAACCAGAGAAAACGGTCCTAAAATTCACGTGGAACTAGAAGAGATCCAGAATAGTGAAAGGAACTCTTGGGCCACAAGAGCAAAGCGGTGGGCATCACAGGCCAACACCTGAAGTTATACTATGGAGCTAGTGTGATAGAAGCAGCCCGGCACTGGCCAGGGGACCAGAAACCTAAGAAATACAGCTGCTCTAGCAGCTGGTGCTGAGCGAACTGGCTGTCCACGTGCAGCCAGTTTGACTGACTCGAAACCCGTGTCTCTTACCAGGCACTAAACCCAAATCAGAACAGATTGAAGAGCTAAGTGTTAAGACAGAAACAACCTTCTGAAGATAAACTGAAAACTCTCAGAGTCATAGGCGTGGAGAACTGAGCCCCAGCTACACAAGAAATAGTACAAGAATCAACAAATGGGGCCACGTCAATCCAAGATGCTTCTGCACAATTAAAGAAAAAAATTCTGTACAGCAAAAGAAACAACTCAGTGAAACAACAGACAACATGGAAAAAACCTGCCAGGTGTTCTTCAGACAAAGGGTTAATCTCTATTATATAGAAAGAACTCCAAATAATTAGATTCCCCCAAATAAAGATTCAATCCAAAACAGCAAGTGAAATGAATAGATACTTCACGGAAAAAAAATTACAAGTGGCCAATAAATGCATGAAAAATGTTCAACATCTTTGGTCATTAGAGAAACACATGGTGAGGGAACTGTGTGTTCCTGCCCTGGGGGATCCCGGTGCGACACTTGATGCTGCAGAAGCCACACTGGAACCACGGAGCAATAAGCAAGACAATGAAGAGTCTATACAGTCGACCATGAGCGTGGGAAGGCAGGACAGGCTTGGCTGCAGTGTTCTGTTGATCTCTAGGAAGACCACTTCTGCTTGAACTCTAGGTACAGCACCTCTGATTTGCCACCTCAGTATCTGCTGTGGAAGCCACATCTTGTCATACTTTCTGTTACTTGCAGCAAAAAAAAAAAAAACCCACTTGCAAAGAATGCACTAGCATGTAGATAACAACCCAAGAAAGATAGCCCAGGAATGAATAAGTGGGAGGAATAGGTCTTTGGGGACTAGGGGGTGGAATGCTGTGATTTAGATTTTATGGACTAGGGATTTAGCTCAGTGGTTCCAGCGCCTGTCTTGCAAGTGCAAGGTCCCTGGTTCAATCCCTGGAAACCACATACAAAATGCTGGGCATGGTGACTCATGCCCATCAGCAACCAGTACCACATACCACAGTGTCAGGTGTGGTAGCTCACACCTGTAAACCCAGCATTCAGGAGGCAGAGGCAGGAGGATTGCCGAGCTTGACACTGAGTTCTGGACCAGCCTGAACTACAAAATGAGACCCTGTCTCAAAAAAAAAAAAAATAGATTTATACAGATTTGGGGGTTTCAAACACTGAGTTTCTCATAGGCAAGTTATAATCTTGGACAAGTATCTCAAGTTTTCTGAGCCTCAGTTTCCTTGCTTGTTAAGAAGTAATGATATTGCTGTGATGTGAGTTGGAGGCTGAGCTCAGGGCCAGCCTGAACCACAAAGTGAGACCCTGTCTCAAAAAAACTAAAAAAAAAAAAAAAAAAAAAGAAGTAATGATAATAACACGTATTTTATAGTTATGAAGGTGATAAACGAGCCAGTGCGAATACAGAGCTTGTTACAGTGCCTGACGCCTCCGGGAGCCCTCATCAGAGCTATGATAAGCAAATCTAATACTCCTAACAATGACCCCGTGACAGCAACCCTCCTCTCATCTTGTGGGTCAAAGCAAGCCCACTTCATACCCGCCCCTGGATCTCAGCCAAGGCGGGAGCACGGCCCCTGGGCATGCAGTATGCTGGTTCCCCACCTGCACCTCATTCTCTTGTGCCCACTGCAGTATTTGTTCGAGGTGGAAGGTGCGGAGAACCAAAGGGCAAGTGAGGGGGACCCGAGGATCGGCCCCGCAGCCCAGGCCTCTCTCCAACGGGGAGGAGGCTGTCCACAGACTGCTCCTCCGAGCACTCTAGGGTCCGTGAGCAAACAGCAGAAGTGACGGAGATCAACCCTCTGAAAGCCCCCGGCCTCCAGGTTTTTCTCTCAAGCTGTTATTTTCCTTGGTGAAAAGCAGTGCTTTCCTTCCGCACTGCCCCTTTCTTTGTTGATTTGTTCGGCTTCCTGCCTTCTCCTCCTGACGCCTTCCCAGCTCTGCAGCATCCAATCGGCCCATCTCTACACTCGGCCGCTAACGGTACCTATCACTGCGGTCAGTTGACTCTGTCAGCTGGCTTCTCCCCCTGCCAAGTCCCAAGCCCCCTCCCAAGATATCCTTTTCTATCCCTTTATCTCCCTCCACAAAACCCCAACAGCGGCCCAGGACCCACGGCAGGCACCAGGGAGCCAACTGATTGCCAACTCCCCGCCTGTAGATGGGTGCCCGCCCTCAGAGTCCTCTCCTGGAATGGGCCCGGGCTCCGGTCCCAGCCTCTGGTTGGGTCCCAGGTCCACGCTGGAGGTGACAGGCAGTGGTTTTGCATCCTGTCACCAGAAGCACAGAAGGTCGATCTAGAAAGAAAGCTCATGCACCGACCTCCCTGAGTTACTGAGCAAGATGCTGAGGTCCCAAGTGGTGAAAGGCCCAGTCCCCCAGCAGAGGAGAGACCGGAGCCTGCATCCCGAGTCCCTTCCTCACTCTCCAGGCTGGTGTGACATGATGCCCCCTGTACCTCAGGCCCTTCTGAGACATTTCGCTTGGGGCGGTGATTTCCTCTCATCCTTCGGGGACCTCTGAAGGAAGGAGGTACGGTCTCTGTTTAGAGATAAGGAATCCTAGGCCCCTGGGGCAGCAGCTCAGGCCAGGTCCCATGTCACGTGGCACACACAGGGGCTGAATTGGAACCCAGACCTCTCTGGCTCAGTGACCCCACCCCAACCCAGCCGCGGCAGAAAACCTCTTTGTGACTCGCTAAGCACCCTGGGCCTGAGTTTCTTCACCTGCAAAGTAGAGACTCGGGGCTCCACAGCCCTGGGACCGCCTGCAAGGCTCTGAGAGACCTTCCAAGGACAAGACGGCCATTCAATAGTTGCCCAAAACAGTGGGACAGGGCCGGGGAGTTAGCTCAGTGGTTCCGGCGCCTGTCTTGCAAGCTCAAGGGCCCGGGTTCGATTCCCCGGTAACCACATAACAATACTGGGTGTGGAGACCCACACCCAGCAGCAACCAGTACCACATACCACAGTGCCGGGTGTGGTGGCTCACGCCTGTAATCCCAGCACTCAGGAGGCAGAGGCAGGAGGATTGTGATGTGAGTTTAAGGCTGAGCTCAGGGCCAGCCTGAACCACAAAGCGAGACTCTGTCTCAAAAAACCAAAAAAAAAAAAAAACCCAAAAACAAAACAGTGGGACAATTTTCTCAGTGTGTTTGCCCCACCCTTCCACTGAGAAGCACCCAGGGCGGTGCCATGGCAACAGCTACAACTCCAGGGAGCCCCACTCACCTGAGTGGGCCATGCGAGCCCAGCAAGTGACCAGCAGCCTGTCCCCTTCAAGGGGGTCAGGACAGAGCCAGTCCTGGTCCACAGGGTACTAGTCAGACCACAGGAGTTCTGGGGGGACCCGGCCGTCTGCATTCTGCCCTGACACCCCGCAGGGGCAGAAGGAACACAGCTTTGCAGCCTGAAAAGAAGACTCTGCGGTCAGCTCTGTGTCCTCTAAAGTCAGAGATCCTGACCAGATCACTAGCTCTGAGCCTCAAGGGGATTTTCCCTCACTCCTCGCCTCGCACATAAAATAGGAGCAAAAAAGATAGTGGCAGAGATGATGGTTACTAAAATCCAAATTCTGAAGAATCAGGGGCCCATCAAGTAATGACCTTGGAACCGCTTTGTGAACTGCAGCGCCCAGTATAAGGTTGATGACCCAGGAAGCAGGTTCACACCCCCAACGGTGTGTACCGCCCCTTACACGCGTGATAACAGACCCGGGCGCTCTGTAAAGAGGACTGTCAGACACCCTGGGAGCAGCACAGTGACTCACACAAGAGTCTGTAGCCTCTGTAAGGTGACACAAGACAGAAGAGAGGCTGGTGGTGAGACAGAGGCCACTGTTGAGTCAAATGCTCGGGGAAGGCTTTCCTGGGGACATAGCCAAAAGGGCAGGCCACCTCCTTCCCAGGCCATGGCTGAACCCCAGATACCAGACACCTTGGGGAAGGCACACTGTTCCTAGCCGTGGTTGTTCATGGTATGGACGTTGTCCTGGGTGGTTAGAATTCTGTGTTGCAAGTAACAGAAACCCTTGCAATTAATTTCAGCAAAGTTGATTTATTTTAAGCGAGCAAGGCTGTCTGAGTGAGAGATACAGACCGACCCTCGGAAGGCTCTGGGAAGCGACTAGCCCCGGAAGGACTTGCGCTGAGCCTTCCGTCTCCCCTCCACACCGCTCTCTCAGCTCACTCCACAGCCACAGAGTGGAGGGCACAGACCACCCCTGGGCATGGTGCTCTTGGGTTTCACATGCAGCCTGGCACACAGGAGAAAGTGTTCACCTGGAACTCTTCTCAGGCCCTGCAAAACTGGAATAGATGTTCATGCTGTCTGCAGGTGCTCCAAGTATGTTTATAGAGAAGCTAAAGTTCTGGTACCAGCCACAAGCCAGAGGGGAATGCAAACGCCACTGAGCAGTCCCGGGCTCTGATGCAAATTACACGCCACCTCCACCTCCACCCTTTCATATCAACCTGTTTGCAACCTGTCATTACTTCTTGGTTTTCTTCCCAGTGCTTGTTACCACCTGAAATTATCTTGTTCAATTACTGGCTTGAGTTCTGTCTGTTTTCCCAATACTGGGGATGTGTAGAACTATTTCTTTCTCCCCACTCCTTTTTTTTTTTTTTTTTTTAGATAGGGTCTCACTCTGCAGTTCAGGCTGACATTGAACTGATAATGTAGCCCAGGTGGTCTCAAACTCATGGCAGTCCTCCTGCCTCAGCCTCTTGCTTGCTGGGGTTATAGATGTACATCACCATGCTGGGCTCAGAGCTTTATCTATATTGTTCAGCACTGTATCCTCAGTGCGAGGGTAGTGCTGCCCCCTTGCAGGTACAAGGCAGTGATCTCTGAGGGGCTTAGTGAGGGCCAGATCTCTGCACCACAGCCCGGGCCTCACTGTCAGCTTCTTTAAACCTGCTGGAGATGGTTTTAAGCGAGGCTTTCTCCTTTCAGTTGAGTCTGGTCCCACACATAGTGAATGTTTCTGTCCAAAGATCTGCTGTGCAACAGTGCCAGACAGCAATGTCTGGTGATGATAGCAGACGCGAGTGTAGGCCCCGAGCATGTACAGGCGTGTACGTTTGCATGGTGCAGCACACCTGCAGTCTCAGCACCAGGGAAGACTGAGGCAGGAGGACTGAAAGTTCAAACCCAGCCGGCGTGGTGGCTCACGCCTGTAATCCCAGCACTCGGGAGGCAGAGGCAGGAGGATTGCTGTGATGTGAGTTTGAGGCTGAGCTCATGGCCAGCCTGAACTACAAAGCGAGACCCTGTCTCAAAAAAACCTAAAAAAAAAAAAAGAAAAGTTCAAGTTCAATTTGTCCCAACCTGGACAAATTAATGAGACTCCATCTTTAATAAAAATATTTTAAAATGAGGCCAGGGATTTAGCTCAATGGTTCTGGCATCTGCCTTGTAAGCGCAAGGTCCGGAGTTCAATCTCCAGTACCACATATCACAATTACAGGTGTAGTGGCTCATGCCTGTAATCCCAGCAGTCAGGAGGCAGAGGCAGGAGGATTGCTGTGAGTTCGAGGCTTGCCTGGCCTACATAGGGAGCTCAGGGCCAGCCTGAACTACAAAGCAAGACCCTTTCTCTCAAAAAAAATATATATTTTAAAATATATTTTTAAAAATGTCTAAATGTAGCTCGGTGGCAAAGCCCTAGATTCAATCCCCAGTACTACAAGCCAAAAAAGAAAAGAAAAGGGGGAAGAAAGAGAGAGAAGGAAAGGAGGATGGAAGAGACGGAGTGAAAGCTGTAGAATCTACAAAGCTTGGCGCTGTATCACTAACAGGGTGGTAATGGAATGCCATGCAATTTTGTTTACTTTTAAAAATATCTTTGTGTGACTAAGTCTTTTACAATAGGCTGGAAAAATGCAACAATGTTATTTGCATTATTTTTTTTAAAAAGCCTCCACCTGCCATCAGTTCTGTGGAAGGGACCAGGTGACAGGTCCCTCCTGCCAAGAGGGACAGCGAGGGGGCTGAGCACAAGACGGGCTGGGCCTTTCCTCCAGCATGGGTAGGGAGAGATGACTCATTCCATTGTCAAGCTGCTGTGAAAATGAAAAGCCAGCTCCCAAGGAGACTCACACACCCGTCCCTCCGGGAGCAGGAGAAGCCAGAGTGGCCCTGCCCTTCTCTCCCCTCCGAGAGCTTCCTCAGGCCTTTGCGTGCTGACCCCAACCGCTTGCCCCCGGAAAGCGGGGTAAGAGCCAGTGGCAGCTCCCTGTCTTCCTCAGCCGGCTTCCAGAGAAGGCCTCCTCCCTCTGCGGCCTCCTGTGCCCTCCTGAAGCCCCCAGCCCTCACTGCCTGAGACCCTGAGGTGAGAGGGGGCTGAGGCCTGAGGAGGAAGCAGGGCGTCCCCACAGCCTCAGCCTGGCCTCGGCAAGGTCCCCGCTCACCTGTCCGCAGGACACTTCCTCCTCCTCCATCAACCTGCCTGAACTGGGTTGAAAGGGGAGCGGAGGTCAAAGAACCTAGAGTGAAATGCAAGTGTATTTAGTAAAC
>PVIR01046350.1:0-10145 GCA_004026965.1 Petromus typicus
TACCTTGTGCAAGCAAAAAACTGTACATTAATTTCCACGAAAGGGAATCTACACACTTGTATATAATGTAGCAGTTTTTAAAGAAGCTATTTAATCTTCATAGTTCTTACTATCTTTCAGTATTAGACCCATGTCTTATTTTTATTTTAAAAATATATAACATCATACAGTGATCCGAAATAAAATTCATATAAACTTTATCAGTTCTTTTAAAAGATCAAAAGTCAGGGGCTGAGGGTTTAGCTCAGTGGAAAAGCGCATTTGAGCATGCAGGAGTTCTATGTTCAATCCCCAGTGCCACAAAACAAAACAAAAATAAGAAATCAAAATGTCTTACAATAACTAGCATCTTAACGATATATGCAAGGCTTTTTCTTATTGCTAATGAAGTTATGGCAGATCTTGTGACTTAGCATGTTAGATTTGAATACAATAGGTAACAAAACCTACTTACAGCTGACAGCAAAAAATGTGCACAGTACTCTAAGTGTAACAAAGTAAAAACCAAAGTAATTTAAATACTTTTCAACACAGATTTTTAGCCATGCATGGTGGCCCATGTTTCTAATCCGCACACTCAGAGGGTGAGGCAGGAAGATCCTAAGCAGAAGGCCAGAATGGACTACTTAGTTTAAGGATGCCCTGGAATACATAGTGAGACCCTATCTCAAAACACTGAAAGAAAAAAATAAACCCTTATAAATGATTACATAATGAAGTAGTTAGATCCTTTTGTGTTTAGACAGAACTGACATGAATTTATGCGACAACTATAAAGCACAGACTCAGGAGTATATGGAGATACTCATACAAAACTTCAAATAAAACAAAGGACAATGTTTCCCTATTTTAAAGCCTACATGTTTGTGCTGACATAGAAAAGGAGTTAGTCTGAGTTCAGGGTACTCCTGAGTACCTTGGTGCCTGCTATCTGTTCAGCAGACTGCTTAGCCCAGAACACTGCTGTCCACAACCAAGACACTGAGACAGCAAAGCACAAACTCCACCAGCAGGAAGTGTGGACTTTCCTGAGGACCATCCATCTACAGGACTGGAAAAGGAAGCATGCCCAAGATACACTGTTGAACGAAAAAAGCACAAAGGTATTCCGTAATCTCCCGTGTATGTATTGTGTTAGGTGCATTAGGATAGAAAGGGTCAGGGACCACTGGAGACACAGATACAAATAGAAATCTGTAGGGTGTGTGTGTGTGTGTGTGTGTGTGTGTGTGTGTGTGTAATCATAAAACACTAGTAATAATCACTACTTTAAAGAAGTTGAGAAGAGGAGAATGTGAAGAAAAAAATCCTCAATTTTTACTTCACTCCTTCATTCAACAAGTACATACTACTTTTTTAAAAATTCAAACCAATTAAGGGTGTACCAAAATCATTTGCAGCTATTTTCGCTCAGGCCAATATTGTAAATTTACCCTGTTCAAGATTTCATGCTCCCTGTCCATATGAGTGTCTCTCAGCCTGGGTCTCAACCTGTCTGTAAGTCTCTGTTCCATCTCCCTTGCTACCTCCGCCCAGTTCTCTCTGATTCTTGCAGACTGTACTTTTTTTATGTGTGTCTGTTGAAATGACTGTGTCTGTGCTTTTTTCTTTTTGTCTGTTTGTTTGTTTGTTTTTTAGGTTTTTTGAGACAGGGTCTTGCTTTGTGGTTCAGGCTGGCCCTGAGCTCAGCCTCCAACTCACATCACAGCAATCCTCCTGCCTCTGCCTCCCGAGTGCTGGGATTACAGGCATGAGCCACCACGCCCAGCACTGTGGTATGTGGTACTGAGTGCTGCTGAGCATGAGTCTCCACACCCAGTATGGTATGTGCATTAGGATAGAAAGGGTCAGAACCCGGGTCCTTGCACTTGCAAGACAGGCACCAGAGCCACTGAGCTAATCCCTGGCCCTCTTTTCAAGACAAGGAATCACTATGTAGTTCTGGCTGGTCTTGAGCTCACTATATAGTTCAGCCTAGCCTCCAATTCATGGCAATCCTCCTGCCTCAGCCTCCCAAGAGCTGGGATTGCAGGTGTGCAACACTACTCCTGCTGTCTGTGCTTTTCTGGGATGCATCTGTCTCCTTCTATATGCACGCACATCTCCACTCAGAGAACAGATCTTATTGTCTGTAGAGACCCGGCCTCTTTCCCATCTCCCTCATTTACCAATCCATCACGTCCATCTGCCACAGCTCCATGACCTTACCTTCCTCCTCTCCTGCCCAGTGTCCTTGTTCCTCACCTCCCCGTGTAACCATGCATCCCCTCCACTTGCTGTTTCCCACCATCTCCCCAACAGTGTTCCTACAAGCAGAGTCACCACTCCAGTACTGATGTGTGCAGTCCTGGTAAATGATCACAAATGATCACTGGACTCAAATCTGCCTGGAAAGTTCTATAACATAATATTAACTAAGTTGAAATTGGATTAATTTATCTGCTTTTTAATACAAATAACTAGGCAGAAGAACAATGAGAAAATGAAATTATTCAAAATATAAACCAGTCTCACAGACTTTTAGTCTCTGTACACCAGTTCAAAAACACAATACAGTCTCCAAGACAGACCCCATTACTTGTCTATAAAACAGACCATGTAACTTGTCTATGGGTTTTGTTTTTTTGGGGGGAACCAGGTATCAAACTCAGGGCCTTTTGCTAGGCAAGAGGCGGCACCACTAAGTCACATCCTCAGTAAATTTAAAAGGATAAAAATACACAAACTATATCTTCTGACCATTGAGGATTGAAATTAGAAATCAGTAACAATGGAAATTGTGGAAAAATCAACAAATCAATGGAAGTTAAACAACACACATAATAATCAATGGGTCAAATAAGAAATTTTTTAAAAAAGAAATCAGAAATACTTTGAGATGAATAAAAATATGAACATAATAAAACTTACACAGATAAAGGGACCACAGAGAAACTTACAGTTGTAAATGGTTTAAAAAAAATGATTTAATGTGAGAAAGGTTTCAAATGAATAATATAACCTTCAGGAGTTCTTTTTTTTTTTTTTAAGGTTTTCTGAGACAGGGTCTCACTTTGTGGTTCAGGCTGGCCCCAAGCTCAGCCTCCAACTCACATCACAGCAATCGTCCTGCCTCTGCCTCCCGAGTGCTAGGATTACAGGTGTGAGCCACCATGCCCGGCACTGTGGTATGTGGTACTGGTGGCTGCTGGGCGTGAGTCTCCACGCCCAGTATTGTTATGTGGTTACCGGGATCAAACCCAGGTCCTTGCGCTTGCAAGACAGGCGCCGGAACCACTGAGCTATATCCCTGGACAAATAATATAACTTTCTACCTTAAAATGTGAAAAAGGGCAAACTAACCCTGTAACACAAGTGCAGAAGTAAGAAAACAAGGAACAGAGAAGAAATGAATTTGAATTAAATGAGTAGAATAAAATGAACTTAAGGGCCAAGGATTTAGCTCAGTGGTTCCCTCACCTTCCTCAAAAGTGCAACATACTAAGTTTGATCCTTGGTACCAAAAAACAAAAAAGAAAAAGAATAGAATGAAGTTAAACTTTTAATTATAATTGACAATTTTTAAAAAGCAATCTCAAATTACTAAAATCACAAATGAGAACCAGGAATATTGGTGCACTCCTATCATCCCAGCTATCCTACTATCCCAGGATCTAGGGCGGAAGGATCTCAAATTCATGGGCAATCTGGGATTACATAGGGAGGAGACTTTGTCTCAAATTTTTTTAAAGAAGGGAATGGCAGTACCAGAACTAGTAGATACAAGACCTTGGGATCACAGAAATTAAAAAAAAAGATTACAAATGAAGATCATAAACAACCGTATGATAAGAAATTAAACTACTTAGATAAAAGGAACAAATTATTTGGAAGACAAACTACGGAAAGTGGCTCAAGAAGAAATAAGAAATAAAATAGACTGAAAATATATCAAAAAATGCAGACATAAAGAAAAGCTATGGTCCAAATAGCTTCAATGTGAATTCTACCAATCATCTAAAGACAAATTAATATAATTATTCACAAACTACTTCAAAAAAAACTGAAGAGAGCACCCCCCCCACCCCTTGAGACAGGGCCTCACTGTATAGCTCAGTGTGACTTCAAACTCAGCGACCCTCCTGCCTAAGCCTCTCAATTGCTGAGATTACAGGCATGCACGGCCAAGCCTGGCTTCACTTCCCAATTTTATTCTAGGATGCCAGTTAATACTTTTATACTAAAACTAGACAAAGATATTACACAAAAAACTATAAACCATCATTTAAGAATTTAAACACAAAAATTCTCAAAAATTTAGGAAACCAAATCCAGCAACATATGAAAATAATTTTACTCCATGATCAAATGTGATTTTTTAAGGATGCTGATTTAATGTCCAATAATTAATAAATATAATATACCATATTAATGGTATAAAAGGAAATGACATACTCTCAATAATGACTAAAAAAAGCATATGATACAACATAATATCCTTTCATGACAAAAACACCTACACACTTATACCAAGAATAAAAAGAGAATGTCTTTAACCTGATGAAGGACATCTAAACAAACTCACAGCGAACAGTACAGAATCACATCAACCCAAAAGAAACTTCACACACAAACATTCTGACACATTAATGTGTGAAGAGTGTGAGTGTGTGTGCATGTGGCCAGTGTGTGTCTTCGGTAGATCTATCGGCTGAAAAGCTGAAGGCCCTGACTGTAGTCTTAAAATACCATTTCTGACTAAAGAAAATCAGGACTTTTTGAAAAAATAGCTGATTAAGGTACAGCGCAAGAAATGGAAAGAAGAGCCTGAGATATGTAGTCACAGAAAATAACAGAAATGCACCAAAAGAACTTAGGAGCCACCCTGAAGACCTTATTGGCTGAAGATAGGACAGCCTGAGATCCAGAAGAGATAATACTACAATCAAATATATTTAAATCCATTAGTTCACAACATTTCAAAATGTTAACTACTGGTCTCTCTGAGGTAAAATAAAAAGAAAAATATCTCTCATTTTGAAAATCAGTAAATGCTGGGGATGAATCAGGCAATTATCCTGTCTTTCTGCAGCAATACCATCATACAACGGTAACTGTTAACACTGGTTTACCAGACCACAGAAAACCTCTTTTTCCCAGAAATAGTCCAGTGAATAAAACACTAGTACACTGTTATTTTTTAGACGCAAGTGAAATGGCAGATCTAAACAGTGAACACCAAGAGCTGGTAACATCAGAGAGTTCATCATAAGCACCTAGCAATGAAAGAACAGCACCACCTGCAGGTGAGATACAGGCATGGAAGCTGTGTATGATAGAGCCTCCAGACTGCACACACAAAACACTAGCAATACAGAAGATAGAAGAAGGACATGATAAACTACATCCTGAATACAAATCATGCAACAAAATTCAGACGGAGAAACTCTAAATTTCAAAAGGTTCTGGTTCTTAAACAGAAAAACAACTTAGGACTTAAAAACACTTAAAAAGCAGACACATTCAAAACTACCACTTGTGTTTTTTATGTTTTCTGACTTTCAATCTGTATATAGGACAATTAATTTTATAAGGCCTTATAAATAAATGAATCAGATACTGAAAAAATAAAAGAGTTGGAGGGTAAGGGGGAAAAAAGACCAAGCTCCTACAGTGAATGTAATCACTATGTACTACAAACATGTAATAAAAGTTTAAAAATTAAACTATACACCAACGATGTATTCTGAAACAGCAGAACTATACATGAAAGAGATTTCTACAAAAGTAAAGACAAAGGTTACATTTGGAGAGGAGCTGTAACTAGAGAAATTCTAGGATAGCTGGCAAATTCTATTTCTTAACCTCAGCAGTGTTTTCAGGAGTACTTGCCTATCATTTATATACTTGTTTTGTTTAGTGTTCATTAGCTATGTCTTCATTTAAAATTTAATTTCTATGTTAAGGGAGGGTTTCTAAAGTGGTCAATCTTTTCATTTTAAAATTTTTTAAATAAAATATATGAACTTAGGTATCACTATCATGACAAGACAGACTGATCTTCTATAAACTAGTACCTGCAGCCTTTATTGAATACATATAATATTTATTTCTTGCAGAGACTTTGCAGAAACTTTTTATGCAAATCCACACTCCATATATCAATCATGTCAAAACAGCAACATACGGAATACATTCCTGATCAATTACACAGTCCCCTGCAAGAGGACTGTCTTTTAAAAAGAACTTCCATATTTTGATTCATAATCTTCATCAAAGATGAACGGCCATCATCACAGGGATACTGAGCTACACAGAAATGCTGCTTGGCATCTGTAATATCCAGAATACTGAAAGCTAAGAAAGGGAAATTAGTTTATATAGTAAACTAGGTTTACAGCAAGAGATGGCTAAAAGTAAGTTAGAGAATAGTTCAAAAGATGTAATAGTTGTAGAAATGAATTTCAAAAGCAAAGAAAAACTATATATTTTTAAATACCTTTTTTGTAGGAAGAGGAAAAGAGATTAGATAAACTAACCAAATTTCTCCTGAAAAATTAAACCAAAAAACATAGCTAGGAAGATATGAAAAAAGAAGAGGAGAAATGGGAAACCAGCTCTTTTTGATTAAAACATAATACAAAAGCCCATTAATTATGTAAAAGTGTAGCAGCTATACATGAATACCAGCTAACCAAAGAGCAAATTAAAGTTCACAAACAGACCCAAAGGCAACAGGAAATCATCATGCTACATAACAACAGCAATTTTTATAACAATTTCTATGTGCTACATACTAAGTGTTTACAGATATTAGCTCATATACTATTCCACTGCTCCAACACACAGATATCATATTAACCATGAAACATCTATGCAATGCAATGTTATGTGGCTCCAGTGATAAAAGAGCAATAATAAAGAAGTTCTCTATGTACTGTTTTGGTAAAACCTCCAAGGATAATTACTAGAAACAAGAGTGCAAGATGCAGAAAAGGGAGAAAAACAAATAGTCATATTTATCTATTAAAAACCAGGGATTTAAACTCAGTGGTTCTGGTGTCTGCCTGCCAAGTGGAAGGTCCTGAGTTCAATCTCCATAACAACATATCACAATACCAAGCATGGTGACTCACACCCACCAGCAATTAGTACCACATGCCATAATGCTGGGCGTGGTGGCTCATTCCTATAATCCCAGCACTCTAGGAGACAGAAGCAGGAGGACTGCTGAGTTCGAGGATAGCCTAGGCTACATAGTGAGTTCAGGGCCAGCCTGAACTACAAAGCAAGACCCTGTCCATAGATAGATAGATAGATAGATATAGACAGATAGACAGACAGACAGACAGACAGAGCAGGGCCAGCCTAAACTACAAAGCAAGACCCTGTCAATAGATGAGAGAGAGAGAGAGACATTTAAATAAATATTTTTAAAATAACTAAAAAAGAGGCTGCCAAGGTGACTCAGTGGTAAGATGCTTGGTAACATGGATGAAGTCCTGGGTTTACTCCCCAACATGGGACCCCCCAAAATGCCATTTACAATATAAAGACCAAGTTGAGCATAGTGCTACACACCTGTAATCCTAGCACAATGGTAGCTAAGGCACAAAGATCATAAGTTCAACCCCAACCTGGGTTACTTCGCTAGTTTCAGAGAATGTGTCTCAAAAATATTAAAAATAAAAAGGGCCTCAGAAACAGTTCAGTGCAAAGCCCTAGGTTCAATTCCCAATATCACCATTAATTTCTTTTTTAAAAAGGCAAAATACAGGGGCTGGGTACACAGCTCTTGCCTGGTATACTCAAGATCCTGTTTCAATTCCTAGGATAGAAAAAAAAAAAAAAAAGAAGAAGTAAAATGATATCCAAGCAGCATTTTTTTACAGCTCATTCTCTTAAGTCCTAATTTTATTCTCCTTTATTTTAATATCTCAAACTGGCTAAAGCAGCATAATCAAGATTCCTCTAGATACCATAATTCATCACAAAACCAAGAAGGAAACCAAGGCGTGGTAGCACACCATAGTCCCAGCCACTGAGGAGCGTGAGGCAGATGCGTCACCTGAGCTCAGGAATTGTGGGTCAGTCTGGGCAAAACTGTCTCTACAGCAGGGTAAGAGTATATGATGTGTGGGAAAAATGAGATGATTAAAAAAAAAAAAGGAAACAAAGCTTATGTACATAGAGGGCAGGGGGTTGTAAATTGGGCAGGGGTAAGGGAAAACTTGGAGTCTGGCTAGGGCAAGTGAACCATGTCTCCTGAGCCTAAAGGTTGAGACTGTCTCCCTGCAGACTTGGAAGCCCTTAGGGGCTCAAGCACACTCGCTCCCACGCGTTGAACCTTGTCAGCGGCCATCCTGACAGCCCCACCCCTTTTGTCTCTCACCCACGGCCTCACCTCCCCATAGCTCATGCCATACAGACCCTCCCACTCACAAAATTCTCTTATTGGGCAAAACCCTAGGTCAAACCAATAGACCCTCTCTTCCTCCCAGCCTTCACCCCGCCCTGTGAGCTTTTACTATATATATGACACTGAAGCTTGAATAAATCGGAGAGCTCCAGAAACCTTCCCCAGGGTCTGTGATTGACTCCGCCTCACCCTCTCTGGCCAGGAAATCCTCACATAGACAACAACCAACACAGGGGAATGGGAAAAAATGAGAATTAAGTCATGTCATTTAACGTCAACTGTGATCATGATGTGTATATAAAATGTACCAATAAAATCAAAGAAGTCACAGGAAAAAAAAAAAAAGACTGTCTCAAATGGGGAAAATCGAGAAGGTGAACAGTGCTACTGTACTCAAGAACTACCTGAAGTATTTGGCAGTTAACAGATTTCCCCAGACAGGAGGACGCTGAAGTCAAGAGACATCTACTTCTCAAAATCACTTCTGTGTTGTCCACCAGCACAAAGAGAAGAACATAAACAATCACAATGAAACAACTTTGGTCTAAGTTTTCCAGGGTTTTTGTGGCTGCTATTGCGTTTACTGTGGTTGCTGTGGTTCTCCAGTCAGAGATCACACTGAGAACCTCACTCATACATGCTAGCCAATGCTCCAGCATTGAGTTGCACCTGAAGTCCTAGAATACATACTTAAGGATCTTCCTCAGTAGGTGTCTCACCTCCAGGAACCACAGGCTGAAGCTAAGATAAGCTCACAGCCTTGAAATCAAAATAACACGGAAGCACAAGGCTTTCCCTGCTCTCTACTCATTTGATATCTAAAAGTTTCATTTACTTGTGATAGGTAGAAGTTAAAATAATTAACATGAAAGAAATTCTCACTGAAACTCCAGTCTAGTTCAGGACTTTAGTAAACAGTATCTCCTCGATTATTAACACCACCTTAAGATTCCCAAGAGCACTTTAACTGTGTAATATCCAATGTTAACTAAAATTATCAGTGTCCTTATCACCTACAGAATAAATTTTCAGTCATTTCATATATTCTACAAAAAAACCTCACCTCACTAGTCATTTAACTCACCAATGCCATGCCTGCCTCATAATCACAAGGTCCCAAGTTCAATCCCTGGTATCAAAGGGGGGAAAAAAATAAACCTCTTTTTTTTCCCCATATTCAATCTTCCTGGTTTAGGTGATGCAGGACATCTTATTTTTACTCTTCTCCTTAAAATTCAAAGTTTAATTCAAGTCCAGCCTCTACCAAAAGATATTTCCAGATAGCACTAAAGAGAAAATGCTGTTTCCCCATTCTAAACTGCTAAGGCATGTCTTGTATTCTGCTACTCATGCTCAGTCACACTGCTTTGAATTATTAGTTATCTTTACATGAATCTTAGTTCCATAAGAGTATTGGCACGAGAAGGAAAACTGTATTTGTAAAGTATTTACTATGTAGCAGACATCATTCCCAAAAATTCTAACAACTCTATAAATGTGGCATTATTATTATTCTTTTATAGTTACAGAAACTGGATCGGAAAGATTATACAGTTTGAACAAAATCACAAACCTGAGAAGGGATACACTAAGTACTCAGAGGAATATCTTTCTGATTCTATTGCCTTTCAATTGAACAAGAAAAAAGAAATAGGGCCAGATGTAGCTCAATAGTGCCATGCTTGCCTGTCAAGCACAATGGTCCTGAGTTCAATTCCTGATAAGAAAAAAAAAAAAAAAAAAAAAA
>PVIR01046351.1:0-10133 GCA_004026965.1 Petromus typicus
GACTGGCCCAGGCCCCTAAGTATCTTTCTGCCAGGAAACATGGGTAGATGAAATTTGGAACACAATGGCAGTGTTTGTTGATGTTATTGATTTTTGCGATGTCCTAAACAATTGAATCTTTTTCTTTTTCGTCTATTTTTTGGTAGTGACTTTGCCTCTGTCCTGATTTCTTTGTTTACTGAATTGTTACTTTTGTCTTGTGAATAGACTAGTGCGACCTTCTAGACACTTTACCATGAGAGAGAAGCCTGGAAATTTCTTGTGTGACCTGTTAGATGTTCACACTATATTATCCCAAAGGTTTTTGTTTCCTTTGTCTCCTGCAGGTTGAAATGTCTAAGTAAGAGAATAGTATTTGATGTAGAACAAAATATGCTTATTTAAGAGAGGTAATATTTAAAATGAAAAGGAATCTATACCATTAGGATTTTCCTTTAGTTTATAATTCCATTATTTGTAAAAAGATTACTATAAAATTTTAATATCACATATTTAGCTCCTAATACTACTCTGGCAGGTTATAGAAGACTCTCTTATTGTCCAAATAATTAGTTGTGCTTTCTGTGTGACTTGTTCTTGGAGAAAGAGGGAGATGTGACAAAGAGTAGATCTGCTTTTCTTGAGAAAAATGAAGGCTCTGAGAAAGGATACCAGGAAAGTACTATGGAATTTTGCGTTCACCTAAGAAAGACTATGAAGAAATCAGCCAGCCCATGAGACACTGACAAAAATTGTGCTCATCAACTAGTGAGATGCAGATATTATTCATAAATCTAATCATCTTAGAGACTAGATCATGGCGTAATTCTGTCTCAAAATAACCTGCAGAGCATTCATGACTCCCTGATTGAGATTTCTTTAAAAGCTATGAATGGTAGTTGAATTCCAAACTAAAGTTACTTATATGAATCAGTGAGGTTTGATGGGCTTGTATTTTAATCTGCTAAAATATTCTGCTTGTAGTAAGAAGGGATTTTTTTTTCCCCCTGTATAGAGTAAGGAAGGATTCCCGGCTGACCTAATTATAAGAATCTTTTTTTAAATTTTTATTTTTTTTTAGTAGATGTTTGCCATACACAATAATTACATTCTTTGGAAGAGTTGGTACGTGCACATAGTACATCTTAATTATTTTTTATCCATTCCCCAGTCCTCCCTCCAGCTTCCCTCCCTTTCTTGTTGCCTTTCCCTTGGAATCTTAGAAGAAAATAACTCCTTCTCTAAAATGTTACCTCGTATGTTTTGCAGTACATGGAATTAGGGTAGTGAGCATGCTAATATCGTGTTAATTATCCAACATGATACTTAAGGACTGACTTGGACAGGAGGAAAAAATAATTTACTATACTGTGGTGTTAGTTTTACTTTGTACTCGAAGTTTTGTACTTAGGTTGGTCTTAAACTCCAGGCCATAAGCAGTCTTCCTGGGTTAGCCTCTCAAGTAGCTGGGATTACAGGTTAATATTAAGACTCTCAGCTTTTGAATTTATCTTTGAATGTGCATATATTGAATATTAGACATAGGTATAATTCATTTTTAAAATATTACCTTGCACAAAAAAGGCATATGGTTAAGTGTATGGAAAGAATTCCCACTGAGCATACAAAACTTAGTAATAGTTAAAACCACAGTGGATGATCATTCATTTAGCCAAAGTTCTTGTGAAATTAGTGGTGTGGACTGTGGATATAGTCAACTTTAATTAGGAAAATGTAATTCTCTATCTTTAGGTGGAATCTTTGCCTAACTGGTGGACTCACTGACATTTATTTACCTTTTATTCATAAAAGAAATTGGCGAGAGAGCTAAGATGGAATACATCGCCACCCTGTACATAAGGGAAAATGGGAGCTACAGCTCATGTGTGGATGGTGGTGCATTCCTTCTTGTTTTTTATACAACACGTTTGTTCCTTACAAAGAGACTCTTTAGGTGGTGTATGTGTGTGTTTGTGTGTGTGTTGTGAGACAGTATATCAGAAAAATCCAAAAGAGAGTTTTTGTTAGGACCAAATAAAATATTGGCTTGTGGCTGATCAAGGCTGTAGCTAGATAAATGGGTCTAGCATTCTTTTACTTGTGAAATTTAAAGAATGTAACCTCAAGAAACAAAGAAATTTGGGCAAACTGAAAAGCGAAATGCTTCTACTTTGATAAAAAGAATGTAAGGGGAATTCAAAGTCTGTTTCTAAACAAACGATAAAAATGTAGCACTTACAATATCATCAGAACATATTTCAGCAATAAATAGTGTTCAAGAATGTTAAGTGGGGAAGCCTGAAGAACCATTGCGATGTCACTGGCTCCGTTTGTCTTCATCCAAAGGGGAAAGAAAGGAATCTCTGTACAATAGCGGATGGCTTTTGAAGCTATTATAATCTTACCACTTAGGAAAAGGCCTTATTTATTTATTTTTTGATAAAGCTAGAAAACACCTTGAAAATCAGAAATTATAAATGACAGTTTTGGTGTAGGTTAAACTCAAAATGTGAGGTTGCATGCTATTGGGTCATAGATATTTTTGGATAGTAAAACAAGGAGAAAATGGGGGAGACATTGATCAAAGGATACAAAATACCAAACCAATAGGATGCACGAACCTACGGTGCAATGTTGAACACAGAAATGATACAGTAGTTAATGGTGTATTGTAGTCAAGACTTTTGCTAATTTGCTAAGTTATAGCTCCTCTTACCATAAGCAGTAGGTGGATGACTATGTGAAATGAAGGATGGATTAGTTTCAGTGATTAGTAAAATGAGTAAATATTTAAATTTGAACAATGAGGGGGAATTAATGAATAGATTGTAAGATTGCCATTTGAAAGTCATGACCAATCAGACTACATGAAATATTTCTAGTACACTCTGGAGGATATCTTCCCAGATTCTAACATGCTGCTGTATTACTCTCAAAGCAAACCACTGGCCTCTTATTGAACAAACCAGGAAATCTGAGGAGTTAGGAAAATATGGACTTGATGTGTAAGGAAAATATATAAAGCCTCCAGTTGTTTCCCAATTCTTCAAAATGATGATACTATGAATATGTCACTTGCATTTCATTTTTATTATAAAATATTACATTTTTATACTAGTTTAATGGCATGCATGAGACTAGAAAGTTTTCTTTTGTTCTTTTAGAGTTGTTTTATGACTTCATACCTTTCCAACCAGGGGTATAAATGAAATTCTAAGACCATTTATAAACAAACCATAGTTTTATTTGTATAAACCAGTTGTCCTGAAGTGTCCAAGGTAAGTTCATTTGGTTAGTTTCCTGGATTTAACTCATTCTCCCAGAGGTAGATGATCCCGGCCAATGAAAACCAGGATAACCATACAAATTGCAATACAACACTTGCTCAGACAGTGGGAAAGATTGTGTTTACTTTTTTAATAGGATTACAACATAGCTGTTAGTATTAGTGCATTAAGGAAAACTTAGAAGTTGTTATTTTCCTCTCAAATTCTGTTAATTTTTTGAATTCTTCATTACTCATTGAAGATTTAGAAGGTGTAAATTTGTGTAACTTCTTGGATGTATTTTTTGGAATTTTCAGAGAATACTGAATATGTTACAGGTTATAATTTGTGTAAACTTACTAATATATTTTCAGTACATCATCAGTCATCTTGAGTTAATGTGATTTATTTTGCTGATGAGCTTATAGCCTTTATTTCTCTGATACATAAATTGCTCTGTTGTATAACTTTTAAAATCCTAGTTTAAATGTCCCTGGGATATTCTGGTGGCACTGTTAGGAAAGCCAGCAGCAGTAGGGATGGTGGACAATCAAAATCTCTGCTGTGCCAAGCCTTGACTATGATGTTGAGTTTTGGGAGGAGTCTATGGGATAGGTCTCAGATTGCTTTGCACTGCAGTTGTTGTGAGCCAGTGAGTAAAACCTATGGGCCACTTCCAGGAGTTAACTTAATTATTTGATATAATGACTGGGAACTTTTCCATTTAGGAGCTGAAGTGGCCTGATTACCATCATTGAAGATGGGTCCATTACACCATCTAATCTAATATCTGGTTGACTTTATAAGCTTCTAGATTGGTTTGATAACCCTTAAGTGTTTTAGGATTACAGTATTATTTTAGATTTTTTAGTAAGACTCAATGTACTCTGATGGAAGTTGATCCTCTGCTGTTGCAGTGACTTGCAGTGTGATATAAATATAGGCAAGTTACTCAATTTTTCTGAGCCTTATTTCTTTTTCTGGAAAACAGAAATAACAATCCCTCTCTCAGAAGACTAAATATTAAATATAATAACATATGTAAAACATGTTAGTAGAGACCCTTCCTCAGTAGTCAACTACCAAGAGTGATATTTTATCAGTATGAACTAGTACAACCAGTATGGCTTTCTAGAATGCATTTCTGAGACTATGTGGAACTCAGCTGACCTAGCATTCACAAGGCCTTTGAGCCTGTGTCTGAAATCCATTCAGATGAGCAGCGCTTCTAACAACCAAATCTGTAAGTATTATAAATACCACACATACTCAATGTGCAGCTCATGGCAAGAGTGTGTAATGGCTGCCAGATACACGTCAACTGCTCAGTGTAATGTATAGCATATAGTAATGTAGATGTCCTTGTAAGTATTGTTACTACTTATACTTAGATGAATAATGTCCCTGCAAAATAATGCCCATGTTCTATTTTCTGGTGTCTGTGAATATTGATAGTTTTGTGGCTACAGCTGTGGCTTTGATAAGATCTTCAAAGGTCTATGTGGTAAGCCTTGTTCTCTATGCGGAGATGGTGGGACTATTAAGTGGTGGAGCCTGATTCAAGGTCTTTAGGTCATTGTGGGGTGACCTGAAGGGGACCGTGGTGCCGTAGCTTACTCTTCCTTCTAACTTCTACTTCTTGACCAGGATGGAGACATGATTCCCTGCTGTGCTTTTTCTATGGTGTGCTGCCCTGGCACAGCTCACAAACAACAGCCCAATGGCCATGGGCAGAAACCTCCAAAGTTTTGCATGCCAGAAGGAACCTTTTATTCCTATAAACTGATTATGTTTGGTATTTTTTTTTGTAGTGATGGATAATTGACTAACATAATGGCAAAAGAGCTAATGTAACTATTTTTGTGATTGGGAGATTATTGTTGATTATTACGAGGGGCCTTCTCCTAGAGAAGCTAGAAAATCAGTGGCAGAAGGAGGCAAAGTGACAGCAGAAGTAGGAACCAGGACAATGTGTTAATGCAGGAATGACTAAGGGACTCTAGAAGCTAGAACGTGTGAGTGGATTTCTGCTTGGTCCCTCCAGAAGGAACCAATTGTGCTGACATCTTAATTTTGGAAATGTGAGATCAGTTCTAGATATTTGACCTTCTGAACTATAAGAGAATGCTTTCTAAGATTCTAAACTGAGACATGAAAGAAACAAATGTATTTTCCAGTCTACAGCCTAGTCGATAGCTCTACTGAAGTTTTGCCATGCCTACAAATTTTCTTTTCTTTGTAATCATGGTGTTTCTGCACATATCCTCTCCTCTCCTCTCCTCTCCTCCTCTCATCACCTCTTTCCTCTCCATCTAGCAAACTCCTGTTATTCTCTGAGAGAGGCACCAGATCACATAAGATGCAGTTTATGGGGAATTAAAAGAGTCTTGAGAGTCTGTGAAATCTGGAAGGCCCTTTATGTATAGATGTGAAGAGGACTCTGAGTTAATACGAACTATTCTTTTCCTTTTCTCCAAGAACTATATTTTATTAGAGGAAAAAAAAAAAAAACTAGAGCAGACTTTATTTTTGTTTCCCATAAAACTGCCAAGATTCTCTCTATGCTTTACTTTCATCATGCTGATGCTACAAGTTTTATTGACTGTGATCCAGGGCAGTGTTTAACTCATAACCATGGTGTGAAAATTTCCCCTCCAACATAGGCACACCAGTTTTTCTCCATCCTACTTTGTAAAATTGTTAAGTTTTTAAGGTGTCATCAAAAGTTAGGGTGTTTCTGCCCTACATGTGGGTAAAATTAGTTAATACTCAGGTTAACAGTTAAGGTTGGGCCGGGAAGTTAGCTCAGTGGTTCCGGCGCCTGTCTTGCAAGCACAAGGACCTGGGTTTGATCCACATACCATACTGGGCGTGGAGACTGACACCCAGCAGCAACCAGTACCACATACCACAGTGCCGGGTGTGGTGGCTCATGCCTGTAATCCCAGCACTCGGGAGGCAGAGGCAGGAGGATTGCTGCGATTTGAGTTTGAGGCTGAGCTTGGGGCCAGCCTGAACCACAAAGCGAGACCCTGTCTCAAAAAAACAAAACAAAACAAAACAAAACAAAAAAACAGTTAAGGTTAATAGCAATTCCTGAGTTTTAACAGTGAGGTTATAATAGCTAGCTAGTATCATTCACTTTTGCTTTTTTTTTCCTATGGTGGTAAAATTTCATAATCTAAAATTCACCATTTAAGAAAAACTTTTAAATTTCTAGAGTAAAAAGGTAATAGATTCAACCAACTTTTTTTTTTTTTTTTTGGTTTGTTTGTTTTGTTTTGTTTTTGACAAGGTCTCACTTTGTAGTTCAGGCTGGACCTGAACTCACAGCAATCCTCCTGCCTCTGTCTCCCATGTCTTGGGGTTACAGGCAAGAGCCACCATGACCAGTGATATGCTATGTGGTACTGATTGCTGATGGGCATGAGTCACCATGCCTGACACTATCGTATGTGTTTACCAGAGATCAAACCCAGGACCTTGTGCTTGCAAGACAGGCACCAGAACCACTGAGCTAAAGCCTTTGTCCTCAACCAACTTCTTTAACCATTAACATTGACTGGACATAGATATTTGTACTGTAAATCTGGAAGTTATTTCTAATCTGGAATGGCTGTTTCAGGAGAACCAAATGGGTATTGCAAAGACATTTGATTTACTGGTACCTAGTAAGTAAATATTCCATTTTATTTCCATTTTTCAATAGATTGTTAAAAATTTTAATGCAAATTTTTCAGAGTTCAGAGGTTTTGTGTGTGTACCTATGTTACATTCATATTTTTATTCAGGGCTCTAGTTTTCAAAACGATATACTCAGCATTTAAAAAACTGATCCACACAAACAAAAATTATGCCATATGAATGGGGAATTGTGTAATGTTTAATTCATGTATACATCACATATTTGAATCAGGTTAAGCATATTTGTCTCCACACATTTATTACCTCTTTATGATAAAGTTTTCAAAATCACTGGTAATAGCTTTTTAAACATCCAGCACACAATTGTTTATGTGCCACAGTATACAATACCCCAGAGCTTCATGCTCTTAACTTGCACCCAATGATTAACCTTTCCCTAGCCCTACCTGTGTCCTCTTCTTTGTGATTTCTCATGACTGACATTCTGTCATCAACTTCTAGGAGATTAACTCTGTTGGTTTCCATGTAAAAATGAGGTCATGTGATGCTTATCTCTCTGTTCCTGACTTATTTTACTTGCAAATTACGACCTCCAGTTTTAGCCGTGTTGATGCAAGTGATAAAATTTTATTCTGTTTATAACTGAATAGTATTCCATCATTTATATATGCTAGATTTTCACCATCCATTCACCAATTGATAGACAAGTTGCCTCCAATTCTGGGGTATTTTGAATAAAGCTGCTATGAACATAGAGATGAAAATAACTCTTCAGTGTATGGATTCACTTCATTTGGCTCTGTACTTAAATATAATTTGTATGGGAGGTGGGATTAGTAGGTCACATGACAGTTCCAGTTGTGACTGTGGGGAAATTTCATACCACTTGCCATGATGTCTGTACAGATTTATCCCCCACTAACGGTATGCAACTTTTCCCTTATTGCCACATCTTCACCAGCACTGACCTTCAGTTTTACAATACTAGCCATACAACTGTACATCTTTGTATCCTCATTAGTAAAATATCTATTTAGATCTATTGCTCACTTGAATTGGATTATCTGTTTATGCTAATAGATGTTAGGAGTTTTTTATATATGTTGCATATCAACCCCTTGTCAGATATACATGAGCCCATATTATTTTTCATGAGCTTCCTGACAGGACAATGATTTTGCAAGAAGAACTACAGTTCTTCAGAGTGGTGTAGTGTGTAACATGGATTTTTTAGATGGATGAAATTTCCCTTTCTGAGTGTTCTGAACATTAACTTACAGAAAGTTTTCCAAGCTTATTTGCCATCTTTTATTTCACATCCTCAACTAAAAGAATGTCAGACAAGTAAGTAAGCAATGCATTTTTAACAATCACTTTATGGAAAGTCCTATGGCAAGGGCTTCATTCTACATTTTCTCCTTTAATTCTCACAACTTCTGTATTCATTATATTAACCTTCATTTTATAGGAATTTTAGAGAGGTTCCTTTGTCTCAAAGGAATAGGAGTTGAACATACTAATCCAAAGCTCACTTATGCTTTACATAACACCAAAACAAGGTATTACTCGGAGAAACATCTTTGCCATTTAGAATTTGTGGGTTCTTGTAAATTCTTATCCTAATCAGTTATGGAATCACCGAAAAGATAGCATTTTGAGGACACCAAATGGAAATTTAAAAAAAATAGTGCTGCAAATCCACATAAAAGCACAAAATAAAACAGAGGAGTAGAAATCATATAATTAATTTTATCAAAGCAAAAAGCCAAATTATTCAGCATAACCATACACACTGAATTGAGTGGATAAATGTCAATGTAATACAGTTAAAGAGGATTATATTTGTAGTCTCTCAAATACATCATGAATTCTCTTTGTTATCATTGTCAGCAGGGTCATCACTTATCTTAGACATAGCTTAATCTGTAATAAGATTTTATTGCAATTCTCTGAAGTATCAAATTCTTGTGTTCCAAAAGTGGCTTAAAAAGATAATTCATAATGTTTCTCATTCGATTTATAACCTGTCAAAGTAATTGCAAGAACATAAAGCCAATTTTTGTTATTCTTATTTCTAATTTTATTGAATTTCACTAATAGTCTATTATATAATATTTCCTGTATGTGTAATTGCATCAAGATTTGACCACTTTCTCTGTGAGCTCAAAAATGTATTATGTTAGTATGCCTTAGATGATAGTTTCTATGTGTCTGTGTTTCTCTCTCATTTTACTACTTACGACATTTTCTGACCATGTATTTCTTGCAGTTTTTAAATGTGGAATTCCAGTAATTCTCATTGGTTTAGCAGTGGGTGGAAAGAGTGATTTAAATAGTGTATGTAAACATATTCTTTTTCATTAGGCGGGGTTAGCTGACTGAAAATGGCTTTGGTTTTAATTCAAACTCAGATGGAGACAGAGGATGTCCGTAGGAATTGTCCTGGACTTCTCCCTGCTGCTGTCTGAATTTCCACAGCAGCCTTCAGGCTTGCACTTTGGATCCTCCGTTTTGTTTTTGTCTTCTTTTGTTTTGTTTTTGCGTCTTGTGTTTTCCTGGCTATTGTTTTGATTTATCCTACAATGGCAGGATATGCTGGGAACTGATGTGGTGGTAAATAAAGGGAAACAAGTAGTCCATGTGATGCGTGGTTTCCTTTAAAATCTAGCTGCCAGATAAAAGACCTGTAAAATCTCTTTTATTCATTAATGTTTGTTAAGTCGAAGTCTTCCTCTGGTATTATAAAGTAAAACAGAGTTTCTTGAAACATGGTTAGTTAATTCTCTTCGCCACACTCTATAAATAAATTTCAGAAATGTTAATGATGATAAATAAATATTTATATCTGAATAGATGGAAAGATTCTCTTTTTCAGAAATAAAATGCGAAGAGTTCTGAGTTATCTAACACATTGGCCTACACTCCGTCGCAGTATACCCATTTGTAACAAAAGTATTGAATGTTAAGAAACCACATTATCTCTGGGTAAAATATGCTGTGGAAGATATTTATGTTAAAATCATGTAGCTCTTTGGAGTTTGACTTATATCTACTTCAAAATAAACTATATATATATAATTTGTCTGTTTATAGGAATCATACCCTGGTGGAAATACCTAGTTTACAGTTTTCAGCTGTATTGATCCTGGATATTAGCCAGCTCTTTCAGCAGTGTCTGGGATGTGGTTGTTGGAGAAAATTGTGTATGCTTAGGATTTTAGCATTTAGGCACTAATGAAGTCA